>VSDK01027200.1:42355-56826 GCA_009767595.1 Symbiodinium kawagutii | reverse complement strand
GTAGTAGTAGTAGTAGTAGTAGTAGTAGTAGTAGTAGTAGTAGTAGTAGTAGTAGTAGTAGTAGTAGTAGTAGTAGTAGTAGTAGTACTAGTAGTAGTAGTAGTACTAGTAGTAGTAGTAGTAGTAGTAGTAGTAGTAGTAGTAGCAGCAGTGATAGTGGAAAGGGACTCGTCTGTGCACGCGGAAAACGACTCATCTGTGCACACGGAAAATGACTCATTTGTGCACGCGGAGCCTTTGGTTGTGGCAGGCGTGGCACTTTGAGTACATGTAGTCGTCCTACATATGCTTTCCGCACTGCAAATGGAACATCAGCTGATGGTCAGATCTCTTGCCATTGTGACTTTGTGTGGCAAGGGTAGTACGTTGAGTACATGTAGTCGTCCTGCGTGTGCTTTCCACAATGCAAACGAGGAACGTCAGCTGATTGGCAGATGTGTTGCCATTGTGACTTTGCGTGGAAGGCGTGGTACTTTGAATACATTTAGTCATCTTGCATGTGCTCTCGGAATGTAAATGGAACATCAGCTGCTGGTCAGATGTGTTGCCATTGTGACTTTGTGTGGCAGGCGTGATACTTTGAGTACATGTAGTCGTCCTGCATTTGCTTTCCGCACAGTAAATGTAACATCAGATGATTGTCAGATGTCTTGCAAGTGTGACTTCGTGTGGCAGGCGTGATACTTTGAGTACATGTAGTCATCCTGCATGTGCTTTCCATAGAAAGACCCCATGTCCACATGCCCCCATCCCCCCCTAAACCCCATGTCCCCATGTCCCCTGTCCCCAATGTTAACCCTAAGTGGTGAAGAGCAGTCTTTGTTGCCTCTCTATAGAAAGACCCCATGCCCCCTCCCCCCCCTAAACCCCATGTCCCCATGTCCCATGTCCCCAATGTTAACCCTAAATGGTGAATGTTGACCTTAACTGGTGTGCGCAGATGATTTTTTTGGTGTGCGCAGATGAGTTTTTTTGGTGTGCGCAGATGAATTTTTTTGGTGTGCGCAGATGAGTTTTTGGTGTGCGCAGATGAGTTCTTTTCCTAGTAGTAGTAGTAGTAGTAGTAGTAGTAGTAGTAGTAGTAGTAGTAGTAGTAGTAGTAGTTGTTGTTGTAGTAGTAGTAGTAGTAGTAGTAATAGTAGTAGTAGTAGTAGTAGTAGTAGTAGTAGTAGTAGTAATAGTAATCATTTGTTGTCAGGGGATGCCAGGATCTGAGTGTATGATCGCCGTCAGCTGTGAGGCTCAGTTCAAGTCTTCTCTCGGTCATCTCATCAAGAAAGAAGAACCCCCCATTTTTTTTAATCGATCCCCTTTTCAAAATGGTATGGGTCTGGAATAAGTTTGGGATTTTTTTTCTTAAATCAATCCCCTTTTACAAATCAATGACTAACATTATTACCAAATGGTTGGTTTGTTGACTAAGATTTTTCATGGGGGTTAAAGCCACCAACCAGTAATGGTTGCTGAGGCTGGATTTTGACAGTGCTGATCAGTCAAAGTATTTGAACAGCCTTCTGTCCAAAGTGCATACGCAGCTTTTGGAATTAGCGGCAAGTTCGCGGCAGCCATGGAAATAATAGTTTGTACTGAGGAATTTTGGACTTATAGTTGCCCTATGCCTTGGAAACTTGCTGTGCATCATGCTATAGTTTGTCGTAGATTGATATACGGTCTGGAAACTTTTTTGTTGAACACATCCCATTTGGCACGGCCCGACGTTTTTCAACAAAGGCCCGAAACATATCATAAACTGTGCCACCAGCTTTCATCCATGGACAGGGGGCGCCTGTTGAAGTGCTCAAAGAAGCTGCGTGGTAACGTCAGGAGCTTTAGCTAGTAACCGTTGATCCTTAACAATGAGTTCGCCATCGATCATTACAAACAACCACATTATCAACCACTAAGTAACCTTTAATCCTTAACAAAATGGTCATTCAATTTTTAGCCATAATCCTTATCCATTCAGATGATCTCCTATTTATTCACCTGAAGGACAAACATTATCAACCACTATTGACAGGCTTCGCATTCCGGCGAAGCCCTAAGGGCTCGGAGCAATGGGGCGGGCTCAATATGTGGCGGTCAAGATTGAAGCAAAAATGCGTTGGAATAGCAAAATCTGACCAACTTTTCTGTTGGAGTCAATGTTGCTAATGCAAAAAAAGTGCTGGAAAGTCAAAACCTGACCCCCAGGATTCTTTTAAAAAAAGGGGGGGTCAGGTTTTGACGCGAAACGCAACATATGCAAAATACACAAAGAGCAGCTTTGAAATTTCTGCGCTCCCAAACCTCAAAAAAACCTACTATTTACGACGTTTCGTCCACCTCGGAAGCTGGAAACACCGTAAATACCGATGTTTTTTCACACCAAGGTGCTCGAAACCACGGTATTTACGACTTTTCGTCCACCTCCGAAGCTCGAAACACCGTAAATACCGACGTTTTTTCGCACCAAGGTGCTCAAAACCACGGTATATCCAAGGTTTTTTTTAAAATTCACGGTATTTACGATGTTTTTGCATACGAGGCTTCAAAAACGTCGCTATTTACAGTGTTTTTGCAACGTTGCACGTCTTCTTTTCCGTATCCAATTTTACAAAAACACCGTAATTTACAGTGTTTTGCGCTTCACCAATGGACGAAAAAACACTAAAAACCGCTCCCAAAACCATCCCCTGCGCGACCCGGGATAGCAAGCTAAGGCTTGATATGACCACGGCATGGCTTCGCCGGATAGAATGGGCTAACGCCCAGGTGCCGCCGACCCCCTTCTAAAAGAGCTGGTGTGAGCAAGGGCTGAACCCGGTATATAACAGCTGGCGTGTGCTCCGTGACTTGCCTTGGAAAGCCTCAGCTCCCATCTCTGCCATAGCAACCCCAGACTCTTACAAAGGGGGTCGGTGGCACCCGGGCATCAGCCCATTATATCACCACTGGAGGCTTTGCTGTGGCCAGTGCAGCGGCCAACCCCTGCTGCAATGGCCATGGCCATGGCCAGACAAGTCCAAAAATTCCGCACCCCGGATGACCCCAGGCGCCACCACTGCCTTGGCCTCTGAGGATTAATCCTGATTCATCAGTCACCGTTCATTCATTCGCCACTCATGGCGCGAAGCTATTGAGGTGCAAGAGGGCGCGGCTTTGTTCCACTTGTTGGACAATGGCGATGGAGAGGCCTTGCCGTTGCAGGAAAGCTACGGCTATGGCAACATGAATGCAGTGTTAAGACTGGTTAAACAGAGGTGAATGATGGTTGAACAAGTTTCTTGGGATGGTCAATTGAAGTTTATCCAGTAGCCGCCATCATCAACCATCACCCATCACCACAAATAGCTCGAAATTGCCCTCTTGATTATGCTGGTCACCAGTACCCAGTCCTCACCACTGGCCTGCGAGTTTTTGCGAAGATGCTGATACTAGCAGCCGGGGGGCCACTTCACGCTCCCGCAGGTGGGCCTAGAGGAGTTCATTTCTGGTGTTATGCGATGTACCTTGGATTCCAATGCGCCAGCAGGCGAAGGTCTCTGGTTGAAGGCCTTTGGCCTTTGCTCAGTGGATTTCAGCAGATGGGAATTTCATGGCCGAATCATGTCTCATCATTTCAGTGGATTTAGGTTGTTTTTGTTGTTTGTTGGTTGCTGGTTTCGAAGAATTTTAAGTTTCAACAGTGCTTGGGGTAGATGGTATCGTTGGCTTATATTTTTTGGATCGGCTACAACCACCAACCAGTTTTGTTGCTTTTCTTTGTCGCGCCATCCTGAAGAGAAAAAATGCTTTCAAGTGACTCGATCAAAGACATGTTGCAAAGTTGTTTGCTTGACCCCAAATGGATCATGATGTGCGCTTGTCCTGTTGTGTTGTTGATCAACGGACACCTGATTCTCCAGTTTCATGCTAGGTGTCAGTGAATCCATGCTCACTCTTTTTGTGGCAGTAATGAGCTCGGATTTTGAAAGCGTGACTGTCAACTTGAATACCTTCAGAATTGCCGGATTCCCACCCGATGACAGTCGATTCATAGAGTCGGGTCTCGAGTCGATGGCACCCTCGATGCCAATCCTTGACTGTCACGTGGGGTCCTTGACAGACTGTTACCAGTTCAATGGCTTTCAACTTGGGACCCCTAGAGTCATCATCTAAAACAGACTATGGCTGGGGCGCCGGGGGGGTCCCACCATGGCTTGATCATGGCTTACCACCGTCGCAGATCGCAGATTCGCACACATTAAACCCAGGTAAAGGCCCCGCGAAAGCCATCGACACCTTCGCCTTGCAACGGGATTTGGGCAAGTTGGACCACAAGGCGCTGGTGGCGCTGGTGACGTCAGTCGTGGTTCATGTTGATCTTGATGTTTGATTCGAATTGATGCAGGGTGACATACAGTGACGGTAGTTTCTGTCATCGGTCATCTGGAAAAACGATGCACTGATGATCATTGATGTTGATGTTGATGTTGATGTTGATTGATGTGTGTTGATGATACTTGGTGATGCTTGCTGACCCTGGTTTCTGCTGATCGATGCGGGCAATGGCGGCAGGTAGTGGCACTGAGCCAAAAGTTGGATGAAAAGCTTTCCTTCCAGGTGGGCTGAGGGGGGGATGTGTGGGATACCGGTGCAATGCCTTGAGAACGGTGGTTAAGGATAGCCAGAAGCAGATATATGTTAAGCATATTAGAAGCCTGGCAAGGCATGTAAAATCATGCAAATCATCACACGTCTTTTTTGGTAGAGGATTTTGGTATCGCATCAGTTTTTTTGGTCAACATGAGTGAATGATGTCAAGCTTTGGCGAGTTGGCACCATGGCTGAAACTTTGGTATGAGGATCAGGAGGTCCATATTCGTGGCGACACGGCCTTGGGATTCTTACGACAGCCCTTGGTTGCCAGCAGTTCATCAACTACGCGGGTTGCTCATTGCACCCCCGAGACCCCAGGAATTTAGCCATGGCTGTGTCCAGAGATTAGTTGAGCAACCATGGATCTACCAGGGCTGTTGTGGGTCGATATCTCTTGCATGAACCAATCAGGATCTACTATGGATCTACCAGGGCTGTTATGCGTTCTATCGGACCTTTCATTAGATTGCATATATTTCTTAGTTTACCAGGCACCTGTGACGCAATAGCCGCTATAACTCTCATTTCTTTGCAGTGTGTATGCTACAGAGTTTTTGGTAAGGATAGGAGACATCAGAGTAGTGTACACGGTTTTATGTGGTTTCCGTACTCAATCAATGTGACTGCATGAAGTGATACTCCAGGTTCAATGAATTGATTAGCTTAGGTGCCGGCCATCCTGGTCATACTATCGCCGTTCAAATTTTTCAATGAGGCCATTTGTTCGTAAATATAACTTTGTGACACAGAAAGATCCTGGTTCAAAAGTTCAGAGTACTTGAATTTCCTGCAGTGTACCCTGGCGGGCCGCTTCACTTGGTCAATTCTTGATGACTTTTGTTGGCTTTAGACATTAGGCCCAACAGCTGCCATCAGCCTGAACCACGATTGGCATTAGAGCAAGGACTTTTCCAACAAGATTATCACCTTCCAAGTGGTAGCCCCCATCGACTGACCAACAGGCAGTAAGGAGCAGCAAGCCGGCCCAAGAAATGATTGGCCTCAAGAACTCCAAAAAACCACCGACAGCCGACAACCAACCAGCAACCCACCAGCAAGCCAACCTGTCCTGGCAGGGAACCACAAGCCTGATGCCTTTGGGGTGACCTGTCCGCACGCAGCCTGAGACGTTTCGAAGCAAACTGACCCAGTTTGTCTGGCAAATGACCCATCTATTGCCATGTGTGTCCCATGGTGAATCAATACTGGCTGGTGGTTTCTAACAGGTTATAACTGTTTGGATGGTTGGTTGATTAAGTATTTGACTCATATTTTTCAGAGGGGTTGAAGCCACCAACCAGAAAGATCATGGACCATTATTGACGCACTATATGGGAAAGCATTTTTGAACGTAGATCAACAAAATATCCTCGTTTGGGATCGGCAACCCCTGTAGCTGTTTTTCTCCGATGCTCGAGGCCCATTTCAGACGTCCAGCTGAAACCTTCCGCATAAGCTGGTCCTTAAATAGCTGGGTCGCAATACTGGCAATCTCATTTGCGGTTTGATAATGGTGTACAGTATATAAAGTGTGATACAGAAAGAAATGAAGTTCAATGATTTACCAAAAGTTATCATTTCACAATGCTTCAACACATTTCTATTGCACTCCGTTGTGTTACAATTCCGGGAGTTTCTTAATGGCAATCTTTCAACAGCAGAGGCTACTCGTATCTTTTCGCGGCAGAGATAGTCACCCCACATCTTGAGGTATGACGTGACTTGGGGAACCTGCACGAGCAAGGTGTAAATGCATAATTATCTGATATGTAAGGGTCATTACTCCCAAGCATCATGATTGTTCTCCGTAGTGTTTCTTGATGTGAACTAGGTCCGTCAATATCACATTAGAAATGCTTTGGCCTTGATTACCGAACCATTCGCGGTGAGGAACCTGTCCACTCTTGGCCAAACATTAAGGTTGTTTTGTTGCACGAGTGCTCTTCTTCGTGTTGTTATCCATTGGTTGTTATTATCCTTTGTGGAATGACGGTCATTCACAAACACTGATCGTTCAGCATTACTAGGTCACTAGGATAAACAATCATGAATTAAGGATCAAGTGATATCAAGTGTATCAATTGTATAAGTCGCCATCGTCAGCGGCTTGTTTTGGTCAGTTCTGGTCGTTGCTGACTCTTCACAACCAGCCATTGTAGCGGCTGTAACCATTGTTGTAATTGTTGCATCACGACTGATCAAACGCAATTGATGGATTGTTTCTGTTGGTGGTGTGGGGTCCCACCACTACTTTAAAAGCTGTTTTACTGCCCGGTATTCAGCACATTTCAGCACAACGAACCATCATAAATGGTTTCTTGCTGTTGGTCATGCAATTCGCAATTCTCGACAAATATTCAATGGTCATTGGCTTCTAGAACAGCTGTATATTTCTGATTGCTGGCCATTGGACAGTAGTAGACTCCATGTATGGCATCTTCACTCACATTCAATTACCCATAAAATTGCCCATGAAGGTAGGTATACCAGCACAATGGAGTGTTTGGGATACTTTTGTTGGAACGAACATTGGATTGTGACTCTCTAACTTCCATTCGCACCAGGTCCCTAGCTGAAAGTCGACAAAACTCAATCTCGCTTCGGTTGAGCCACTCATGGTTGAGTTAAGCTCAAGCAATACCTGTGTGGGTTGGACGTTTCCTCCCCCCAACTGCTTTCCTCCCCCAATTGGTTGACCAATTTTTGGAGAAGTCGTTGGAGACGGTGGGGTGCCGAGGATTTCTCGATGAATCTAAGAGTGACTAGGTTACTCTGCAGGTCGCTCGGTCTCTCCGGCCCTTTCAGTCCTTCGCAGCAGGTGCCGTGACAAGGGGATGTGGTGGTGGATGTGGTGGTTCAAAGTTGAACTCCTCGAATGAAACACTTAGCTCAGCTCCTGTGAAGCTGCGTAGGTGAGGGCAATGAGAAGCCCTCGCGCAAATAGTGCTGGAGAATGCTGGAGAATGGTGATTAGACTCGCTCCATTATTATCGTAATATTATCGTATATTGATGCATATATATACCAGTAGTACCGCACAAGGCGGTGGCGGAAGTTTCCAAGATAGGAGCACTATAGGAGTGTGCAGTTGTGGTTGCGACGATTGATTGTCCGAGGGATCCGAGAACTGAACATCACTTGGGCCTGACTTCCTACCAATGTGAGCATCGATCTGGCCACTTGACTGGCAGCCTATCTGTCTAGCTATCTTTCTATCAGTGGATCAGTTTTCTTTCTGTCTGTCTGACTGTCTATCTATCTATCTATCTGATGATCTATTCGTTTATCTATCTGCCTATGTACTTGTCTTTCTATCTACCTCACTATCTATCTCGTCATCTTTCTGTCTATCTATCTATCTATCTACCTGTCCATCTATCTATTTATCTATCTGCCTATCTATCTATCTGTCTATCTATCTACCGAATTATTTGTCTGATCATCTATGTGTCCATCTGTCTATCTTTCTGTCTATCTTCCTGACTATCTATCTACTTTTCTATCTGACTCTCGTTTCGTTTACCTATCTGTCTATCTATCGACCCATCTAGCCATCTGAATCTGGCTATCCAATTGTCTGTCTATTCCATCTATCTATTCTAGCTATTCTATCTATCTATCTATCTATCTATCTATCTATCCATCTATCTATCCATCTATTCATCCATCGATGCATCTATGTATCTGACTATCCATCTAGCCACCCATCGATCTGACTATCGACTTGTCGATCTATCTGGCTACCTCTTTGTCTAGCCATCTTTCGTCTATCTATTCATTTACCTTCCAAATGTGCTTCGATCATGAAGTGTTTTGCATCTAGGTGTTTGGCCACTTTTGATAATTGGACCTTGCAAAGGTGTTCCGATCATCAAGTGTTTTGCTACTTTTGACCTGCAAATGTGCTTGGCGCGCAAGCGTTGTGCACATTTTGGCCACATAAATCACGAAAAGTGACGCGAAACGCAAGTGTTTTCCGACTTTTGTCTCCTGTGTTCCGAAAGTGTCAAAACGTGCTGTGTTTTGACACATTTGCTTCAAAATGTGCTTCTCGCCCTGGCCGCGTGCACTTTTTCGGACATGCAACTTTCAAAACTTGTTAAAAACCACGAGTTTTTGCGACTTCGGACGTGAGAATGTGCTTCGCGCGCAGGCGGCGTGCCAATTTTCATGATCATATGACATCTCCGAAAAGTGGCCCGAAACGCTAGTAAAAATGCAGTTTTTTTTTGGTACAAGATTTTATCTTAAAAATTTGCTTCGCGCGCAGGCAGCGTGCCAGTTTTGAGAATCATGAGTCATCAAAAGTGCTCCGAGCATGTAGTGTTTTTACGATTTTGACTTCCAAACGTGCTTCGCGCCTAGGTTTTTTCACGATTTTGCAAGTTGCATCTCCCAAAAGTGCTCCGAGCATGCAGTGTTTTTACGATTTTGACTTCCAAATGTGCTTCGCGCCTAGGTTTTTTCACGATTTTGCAAGTTGCAACTTCCAAAAGTGCTCCGGTGCTGACATGTTTTTACGATTTTGACTTCCAAATGTGCTTCGCGCCTAGGTTTTTTCACGATTTTTGCACACACCTTCCGCCACAGTGGTCCGCACCCGCCGCTTTAGCGAGGTACCCTTCTGGACCCTCATGATGCACAAAACCTTGCAAAACACAGCATTTCGCGACTTTCCTAACATTTTGGCGCGCTCGCACTCTCATCTTTCTCACATCTCTTCTTTCTCACGTCTGCATAGGCGATCTGCCCTAGCTGAGTTGTCCATATTGTCGGAAGTTAGACTTCTAAACTTCCTTCGATAAATGTATGTATATGATATTTATTTATTTCTACTTAATTTTCCAACAAAAATAGAACCAACCAACTGCAACATGGCTATGTACACCGACACAGCAGGAGAATTTGCGTTTCCTTTCCCAGTCTCTAGTCATCTTGGGCAGTCAGGGCACTTGTGGAAGTGAGAATGGATATGATTCATGAAGCGTACGTGCCATTGATTTGGTACCAGGAGTCGTCGTCGTGTTTCCTACTGAATTTGACCAGCTTCAAGTGGTGGACCCACGTGGCTTGTGCATGGCAAAGTTGAGTCTTTGTATTTGCTGAGGTTGCGGTTGCTGGTGCTCCACAGCGCTGGCTGTGCTTTGTTTGCTGCTGTTCCTGCATTCATTGTTGCTACTTGTGTTTTCTCATGTTTTCTCCCCCGACCGGCATATATATATATAACACTGGTTGGTGGTTTTACGCATTTTCTACTTTCCCAAATGTATTAGCAAGTGGTTGGTTGATTGACTATTTTTTTCATGGGGGTGCTTCAACCACCAAGCAGATCCAAGCAGTATATATGCTGTCCTTTCATGGGTGAGTTGCTGCTTTGCTCAAGGCTGGCAAGGAGCACTTCATGTGGTTCCATGAAGTTCTTGGTCGTGAGTTCGCTCATCCATAGAGTTGAGTCTATTGTGAGTTGATATGCTGGGAGTTGGGCGGGAGCTAAGGCTAAGAAGCATAGCTAACATAGCCTTTTAAAGGGCCTCTGCGGCGGTATACATGGGGAGCTAAGGAGCTACCAGGAGGGCTATAATCAAAGACTAGTATGGGTTATCACATGTCCCAACTCTCATCGTCATCATCATCATCATCATCATCATCATCATCATCATCATCATCCACTTTCATTTGTCAAATTCCTGCTTTAGTACGGGTTACCACATGTCCCAACTCTCATCGTCATCACCGGTCATCACCAAACCAAGACCAAACAACAGCTGTTCGGTGCAGGGACACCGTCACTGGTGGTTTTGGCGCCAGGCTGCACCTGGTCCTCAGTATTCATCCGTGGATCCCCTCATCAAGAAATCCGAACGGGTGGATCGAAAAGTGACTTGGTGGACGCAGGGTTGGTGCCTGGGTGGTGGGTTTGTTGCTTCAGAATGCTAAGAATGCTGACCTAGTGAACCAAGACTTCTGAACGAAGTCATGGGTTGAATCAACCCGTGGTTGATGAGTGGTTGCGAACCCATGAAAGGCAGTTGGCGAGCATGTGCGAGCCGAACAAGAATGGAGGGATACCAGGGATGGAGCCATCGGTGGTAGGTCGACAGTGGTAGGTCGGTGGCTTCATGCCGCCGCCAGAGGTGGCTATGGATCAATATTAACCATCAATATTAACCACCAACAATAGGGAAAACTGCCTGGTGAATGGTAGGGGAACCAGGGGTACAGGGTTTTGACCCATAGCCAGATGATTGAAATGTAAGGATTAATGGTTTGACCATGGAAGGATGTCAAGCACATGATTTGCAGAATCATTGATGATTAAATCTTGGATTCATGTCATGCAAGTCTAACCATGGAGGACCTTGGCAAGAGCCACGAAGAGGAAAATTCCAGATGTAAGGATTCAGCTTCACAGATGTGATTTTGTGTGTTGACTCAGTTCTTTTTCAGGAGAACCAATGCATTGCTTGGGCTTGTCGGTTCATTAAGCCTCGCTCAAAGTGCTACTTTCACGGGATTTTGTTGATCATTACTGGTAGATCTTAATCTTCGTGAACCGCCATCAGTTTACCTTAAATAGCTTCTGATTTGCCATTGAACATGTTGTTTTATCAATGCTCATCCAACTTGATCATGCTTGTTTTCATTCCTTTTTTTTTCGGTGTCATTAAGCATTCACCTCCAATCAAACCATTAACCATCAAGCACTGCAACGGCTGGGGGCTCCATTTCTTCAGCGTTGACCCAACAGGACCCTGCTGCATTCCCCGCAAGGTTCCCGTCGACGCTTCCGAGGTCAAGACCACGGCCATGTCGCGAATCACCACCAGTGGTTCCACCAGCCCCATGATGCCCCAGACGTCCGGAGAACGGCATAGAAAGGTGCCAACCGTTGGGAAGCGTGCGTGCGTAGCCAGGGCAGCCATGGGGGAGGATCAGCCGCGTGGTGAAATGAATAGGGATTACGACCATTGATAATAGGGAAATGATGATAGGCTAGTATAATGATGTCAACAATGGTTAGTAGTAATGGGCGAATTATATGTTGTATTATATTATCGACTAATAGATCATCAAATGAATGGTTGATACTAGGGAATAATAAGCAACAATAATGGTTAAACGAGATTAAACGAGTATACTAGTTGGTCATTTCTGATATGTTTGAATATTTCCTCACTGTTTGGGAGAGTTGGTTGATTGACTCATACTTTTTGGATGCCGAAACGAACCACGAACCTGTTTGATAGTTTGAGTTGTGGTTTGCAATGGCGCTAGCGATTAATGCGTGAATAGTTCCCAATGACAGGTTCGGTTGAGATGGGCGAATGGTGCTGGAAATTGTTTAGCAACAATGAGAGCAGTAAGGCGGTTATTAGTGGTTAAGAATGGCAACTGATTATTAGTCTTGGGGGTTATGAATAGATCCATAGTTGCAAAACTGATGGCCATTATTGACCAATAGAAATTTTGATTGTGATTGAAACCATCATATAGCCAGTGATCCATGGAGCCAACGATGAGCTGATAAGTTCAAAACCATTTTGGTCAAAGACACATGGGTCTGTAGCCAGGAAATAAAGCGGAAAAAATGATGGTGAAAATGATGAATGGTGGTTTGAGCAAAAAGTAGAAAGAGAGAAAGAGAGATAGATAGTATCAATAGGGCTCCATCACATGGATACTTTGAACCATGAGGTGTGGCCGAAGGAATATACCAAGACCTGTGAATTGACAGGCCAGGTTTCGCATGTGCATGCCTTTCATGTTTGGGATATTTGAAGAATAACAGCATGATGGTATGTTTGGAATTGCTATTTGGAATTGTATGTCTTGTGATTCTTTTGTCTATTTGAGTCGCGTGCCTGTTTCGCACTATGTTTGCAGCAGTTGCTGTCCTTTGAACAAGAAATGATTGTATTGGCCTTTGTCATGCATTTCTGGTGCTTGGACTGATTTTGCAGAAGTGGTTCATCTAGGGAGCACCGCCTACTCGGGGCACCTCGGGGCACGTCGGGGCTGTCAGCATTTGTGAAGTTTATCATCATGGCAGTGTTTCCCTGCAAGTCTGACATGCAGGATGTGAAGTAGCAGCAGTGACATCCCAACTTCTGGGAAGAGGTTCATCACGGAGTTCAGGCAACAGATTCCTTTGAAACAGCGCCATGCATGGGGCATTGAAATCACCAGTTCCCATGGGGTCATAGGTGATTGCACAAGGGTTTCGAAAGGATTAGCCCAGAGTGGGATGAGCGTTCAGCTGGGCCCCCAACAAGTGCAACCAGGGCTAGCACTATGCTGGTGCTGCCGCAGGTAAGCGTGTGAGATGAGCAACACGAGATGTGATGGAGCGACATTTGAATCTTTTTTTAGAGTTTCCAGTCGGAGAACAATGGTTGGCTTGGATAGGAAGTCTCAAATGCTTGGAAATGGCCACTGCTTGGAAATGGTAGCAAAGTGAAACAATGGAAACACTGAAAAGACATTGCGGTAGTTTTATGAAAGAAACTTGTTGTTTTCTTGCGGCAAGAGAATGGGGGGGCGTCCTTGACATGCGTGTATGTGGATGGATAGGCTAGTCTTAGTGCAGGAGCACACTTATTTGCAGATCAGATATCACGTCCGTTGGGAAAGTGCGGGGCTTCCAAGCATGGAGTGGCCAGTTGATCATCTCGGCGACTTCAGTTGGTTCACAAGTCGTCAGCATGAATGTTGGTTGATGGTAAACTGGTTAGATGATGGCTCATGATGGTGGAATGTTGGCTTGTTCATGGCTCATGTGGGTGCTCTCCAGGTTGACATGGTGTTTTGCAACATGCAAAACACACGAGAGATCACATGCAAAGTATGTCCCTGTTTGCTGAATTTTCTTTGTCAGTGCCAGCCATTCTTTTCCTCGGAACTCAGGGAATTTGGGGCCGCCAATGCCCGGTTTCATCAAAAATTCACGTCTTCCAAACTGGTGCCGTGGAAGAAGCCCAGGTGTAGTTGTCACCTTTGTGCCTGCCAGCTACCGGTTCGCTTGTACTTGGCTGGGCATGATAGTTAGCAAGTGGAGAACGGATCTTTGCAACGTCACTCCTTTCAAAGGTGAAGTGGGGTGTTGAATTTCCACCTTTATTGTTGGATCCTGATCAGCACAACGCTTGAAACTGAATGGCCCCTACATACTTCAGGAGCGAGAGAGAAAGAGAGTGAAATAGACATGACATCCACCAGTCCAGATGTACAACCAATTAAGTAATACAAAGCCAACAGACCAGCAGAACAAACCCACAGAATGAGAAACTTGAAAGTTGCTTCATGTATACATCTGAAACATTGCACGAATGTGTTTCATGCATCGATTGTTAATGACTGAAGATTGGTAACCAAAGTCAGTTCGTGGAAGTGTTCATGCTGCAAGGTAAGCAGAGTGTAAAATGGCTGGAAAATGCACGGTTTCTGGATGGTTCAGCCACTGGAACGGCCAGGCATTGTGGTAGCCACGTTTGTTTGATTACGACGGAGTACTCCATGATGAACGTGATTTTGCATTATGATGATTGAGTGGCGTATGATGAGCCACAGTAATAAACATTGGGATCGTGGATTTTGGTTTACTTTTCATCAACCATACTCAATCTGGTTCAAAAAGATCACAATGGTTAATACTGGTTGGTTATGAAGTGGCCCGAAAGCAAAGAACATATGGGCAGTAGTGATACGCCACTCAAGTGGTGTGGCACCATTGTTCCATGTGTTCATCTTATCCCATGCCTATTCAACTCGGCTTGTCCGAATGAATTCGTCAGGAATGCTGGCCTTCTCCCATCGGTGCCCCCTCCATGAATCATGGACAAACAGAGTGCCTT
>VSDK01027200.1:0-42344 GCA_009767595.1 Symbiodinium kawagutii | reverse complement strand
GGCCGCGGGGCCGCGTAGGGCAGGCTGGACGAAGAACGGCTTGTCAAGCCGTCCGAAACCACCATGAACCATCCGTCACCATTCAGAGTTGATTGATCGCAGGTTATTCTTGTTATGTTGTTCGTCGTTTTTTGTCATTGTGTAATTTCTTGCTTTGCTTGATATTAACGTACCTGTTAGTGATCAAGCATCAGCCAACCAGCACACAGAATCAATGTATCAAACAGTCATTTTCACATGTTCACCACGGGACTAGTATTTCATAAACCCCGTTTTTTATGAGTTTTGCAACGGGATGCGGCCATCCACTGGGCTTTCATGCTATCCTACACCAAGATGTGATGCCTCTCGTTGGCGAGTACGAGTCGTTCACTGCCTAAAGACATATTTTACCAAATGTTAGAAATGATTATAAAAAAATGCGCATTGCTTCACTTTCATGTCCACAAAGAAGAAGTAGATGAATTAGATTACATACAGGATCACATGCCACATATGGAATCATATGGATCACCACATGTCTTTATGATATGTGGTTTTACTTATGATATGTTTCATATATAGACATGGCAGGGGCTCAGGACCATTCTCCGCAAATGATAATTCCATAGTAGTAGATCAGCCCGAACTTTACCGCAAGTAGCTCTTTTGATTGACCGATCTTGGAGGGGTCATGAGCATGGACCTTCCAGTTCATAGTCCCACGAGTAGACACTATGGTTGACCATTATAAGTGAAACCATGATCAATCACCCTTATTCATCAGTATGAAGCGTTATGATCAGTACTTCTACCGTCAATCTCTTTTTCTTCGTGGTCAGCCACTCCGTGGGTAAACCTGCACCACTGAAAAGACAAGGTCGTTGAATATGGTATTAATGGTTACGCTGTCAACTATTTAGCAAAATGGTTCATATAGTGCAACCTTCGTTAACCTTTGGTTTGATTGATAAGCGTTCCATATAGTCAACAGTGGCTACACTCCAGAAATCAGACATAGGAGCCCGGAAAATGTCTATTCCCCCCAGTAAACTCCATGCTGGGGTATCCGCTGCTATGTTAGATTACCAGAGGGTACCAATGGTTAATCATCAATGACTCATAAGCATGGTCAACCAATTTAAATCGCAAAAACAAGTCATTAATGAAGAGTGAGTGAAGATTCCCATCGAATGTTGAGGATGGAGAATCATTCATGTTTTAAACATGTTATGACCACTGCGGATCATGTGAATTGGTCCCAATAATGGATAGTATATTGCCATCTCGGATAGCATACATGTATACAAATGTTGAAGATAGTAATTCCATGACGTATTGATTTACTGGCCAAAGATGTTTCCGCAATGGTACAGTTTCACCAACATTTCACGGTATCATATAGCGATAGTGCAATATACCAATAGTTGACTAGCAAATAGTATACTGTAGTCAAAGAGATGGCGCGGGAGAGAGAGTCAAAGCGAATGTCCTAAAGTAAACAAAGAGGGCAGGTAGACCTGATGGCTGAGAATATATTTACATTTCCATGTGTACATAATATAATTCTGTGTGTCCTCATGTGGATAAATTGTGAGTACCACATTCTGCTAGCAGATGGTAGCAATGGCAACCACGCCCGCCTTCTGAATTTTGCTACCTGCTCCAGTGGAATGGATAAGCTGCTTGCTACCATCAACCATCATACTTTTAGCTGGGCGATGGTGTCCTGCCAGAGATTGGGGCTGTGCACCAACCCAGCATTGATTACAATGGTGTACGCGAATCATCGTCTAATCATGCAACTGCAGATGGGTCCGCGATGACATGTATAGATAACATCATTCAATTTGATGCAATTGGAGTTCTCTATAAGTATGTCATCAATAGAATATACTGCATTCATATTCATGTATTGTTCTATTTATTTATTTGTCTAATTATTTATTTGTTTATTTATTTATTTGTTTTATTTATATATTGAATTATTTGTTTATATATGTTGTGCACCTTTTGCATGCAGCTGCAGATGGTGTCCATGCACAGTGATGGCTATTGGTTGACACGTGCAGCCTGCGGACTGCCCCCGAGCTCCGAGGGGCACTGCCTTCGCCCCAAGGTTTCGGCAAATGCCAAACCGCCATCGCTCCGTTGAACGAGTCGTAGATTCGGTTCCGCCGCAGCAGCGAAGCTAAGAAGTTTCGGGAGATGGGGGGGCTCTAGACCTTAAAGCTTGGTGAATATGCGATTGAGGCACAGGCTAAATGGTATGTCTTTCACAGAGGGCAGTTACACTCTAGTTTTTGAGTGCTGTCGGTGGTTTCACCGTGGTTTATGTGTTCCCTATTAGGTATAAACCGCATGAGTGCGTGCTGTATTTTGATTCAGCCGCTTTTTGCTGGCCCATGGTGAGAATCGCAAGATCCGGAATCATCATTGAGTCAGCCTGAAGTGTGTTTGTAAACTACTCCAACAATATCCAACAATGATCGTGATCAATCACCTTTACTGTCAACCGTTCTTAAGCTGTTCAGGTGGTTGGCCCAATTTGGTAAAGGTGGTTAACCCAATCATTCTTAAGCTCTGCTGTCAACCGCCTTTACCATCTACCACTTTTGATCCGCCGTGATTTTGTCGCCGGGGTCTTGTTTCTGCCCCGAATCTGCACGTCGCTGCCGCGGTCATAGTTGAAACGCAGGGGCCCTGCCTTTTTGGGGTCGATGCATGCTTATCATGTTAGTTCAGTTCGTCCACATATGCATATATACCTTCATAACCCATCATAATCCTGCATTCGAGTTTGTGCGCGCGCGCTGAAAGGAAGACATTCTTATGTGCTCATTATTTTCCAAATGACATCCATGAACAGAAATAGATCCTCGGTCAACATTGGTTTCACTTGATTGATGGTACAGACATGCATCACTTGGATGCAATTTTTGATGAACAAGATGCCTTGACTAATCCAGATCACCAATGAATCAACTTGAAAACCAGGGCACGAGCTTGTAGCTCCCACACAGCTCGTGGCTCCACCCAAACTGTGCACTTGGATCAGCCGCGTCGTTCTCCTTGCTGTTGGGCATTGGTCCCTCTAGAGATTATTGGGATAGAACACTGCTGTTCCCTATTCGTGATCCTTGGTCGCAGTTCATAGATGCTTTTTGGTTGGGCATTTCTTGCCAAACAAAAGTCGGATATCGGCAACCTGGATCCAACATGTATGACAAATGTATCATTCATGTGGATCGTGTGGTGACTACAACTGACAGTTTGGGTCCTCCTGGCGAACGACCTCTGGCGGACCTGTACGACGATGCTGTCAATGTTCTGCGGATTGATGATGGCTGATCCGTACTGTGAGACACGTAGGTCCAATTGCGACGTGTTTCGTTTTTGTTGCTGGTTAGTCTCATGCCTTTGCCAGCCAAGCCCTTGCATGTCCAGTGTTTTTTGTTAATCGTGGCCAATGACGGTTGATGAGGCAGTTGATGGTTGATGATGGTTGATGCTGGTTTATGATGGTTGGTGATGGGTGCTGCATGTTCATGATAATGTGCATCATTGCCCATCACTGGCCTTAACCTTGGAGCGGAGAACAGAAGCAAGCAGCTTTGCATCCGGGGTGACCCCACAGCGGTGGATCGACCCCAGCCCCTGCTGCGCCGAAAAACGCTGAGCGTCGTCACATCCGATGACTTGCGAAAACGAGTCGCCTCCGGCAGCGTGGGCGTTTCGTATGGGGACCGGGAGGACCAAGCTACCAGATAGGTCTCATTGGTGACGTCTCATATAGGAATATCATACCATGGGCCTCCTAAAGATGGAGGTGATACGTACTGGATCGTACTGGTACATACTGGTACCATTATATTACTATGAGACCACTGGATATTGCTGACCAATGGGCGAGCCCACAATCCTTGTTTGGCTATTCCCATTGGATCCGCATTTTTCTTTGCAAAATTGCGTCCAAAATGACCTGCTACGAATCTCGAACCCAGGGTTTGAGCATGTTTGAGCAGGTAGCGCAACAGGGTCGTTGACAATCCTGTGTTCGCGCGACCGATCGTCATGTTTTAGCCCAGGTTGAACATCAGTGTTGCAGTTGAAGTTGAAGTGTCATATCTGAGAATCATTCAATTATTTTGAATGTCCTTCTTTTCATGACGCTTTCTGAAACCGGATTGTCATTGATTATCATCATTCAGAACCATGATCACTTACAATCGAGATCATTATTCTGGCCGTCCGTGATTATTGACAATCATTGGCAACCACTGTGCTAGCCATCAAGTACCAGTGATATGCTGGGTGACGTTTAATCACTATCACCATCATAAACCCCATGATTGATAGCCAGGTGAACAGCAGTAAGCAGAATCAGCAAAAATTGTTTGCAGGATTGTTGAAATTGGGTTATGAATTTGCAAGTTTAAAGGGTGTATTTTGAACTGATGGACTGCCAACTGCTACCAACCAACTACAAACTAATCGTTTAGGACAGGTTGGTTGGTGGGTTCTTTCCTTCTCCCAATTGACCAACCGCTTAATTGATGAATGTTCGATGTTATCATCATGACAATGAGAGTTTCAATGATAGTTATTGCATGCCACTAGTTGTCAAAGTTTTGCAAACATGCCCCTTTTAACCGCCATTTCACTATCCTCAAACATCAAGAGCCGTCATCCACCATCATTCATCATTGTAAGCATTTTAATCATCATCATCATCATCATCATCATCATCATCATCATCATCATCATCATCATCATCATCATCATCGTCGTCGTCGTCGTCGTCATCATCATCATCGTCGTCATCATCGTCGTCATCATCATCATCATCATGAATGGTTGGGTCTTCCACCATCATTCATCAACAATGACTGTTCGGAAGACCCAACCATTCACCACCAGGGTTGCGACCTGCAACCACCCCGTAAACCACACCGAGGCACCATAGTTTATCCTTCGAACCACCGTTCAACCACAATTTAGCCACCGTCCAACCATCGTTCAACCACCATTTAACCACCGTTCAACGACCCTTTAACAACCCTTGAACCGCCGTTTCAACCATCTTAGAACCCCAACCAAGTCGAAGCGTTGGTTCAACACCCACCATGGCACACCCACCATGGGACACCACCACTGCAGCCCATCGGCCAGGTGAGAACATCCTGGAGCTCCTGCGCCGCGCACGGGGATCGCAGATCGCAGTGCCTTGGACGGCGATCCGCCAGCTGATGGGGGTGCCCAGGGGGTCCAATGGGGTCGATGTTGGGTGATGTTTGGTTGATGAGGTGGTTCATGATGATGATGATGATGTTGATGATGATGATGATGATGATGGTGATGGTGATGGTGATGGTGATGGTGATGGTGATGATGATGATGATGATGATGATGGTGATGATGGTGATGATGAAGTGGATGATGATGATGATGATGATGATGATGATGATGATGATGGTGATGATGGTGATGATGGTGATGATGATGGTGATGATGATGGTGGTGATGGTGATGGTGATGGTGATGGTGATGATGATGATGATGGTGATGATGATGGTGATGATGGTGATGATGATGATGGTGATGATGATGATGATGATGGTGATGGTGATGGTGATGGTGATGATGGTGATGATGATGATGATAATGATGGTGAGGGTGATGGTGATGGTGATGAATCATGATTAATTATTGATGGTTCATGATGATGAATGATGACAAGTGATGGTCAAGGATGGTTAATGGGTGAATGGTTACATGATGATTCATGATGGTTAACGGGTGAATGCGTAAATAATGATGATCAATGATGCTTAATGGGTGAATGACGGTAAATGATGATGGTTATATAACGATGATGGTTACTGCAATGAAGGTAAATTGATGGTGAATGCTGGTTGATGATGCTTAATGATGGCTGATGATTATGATCATGTGCGTCCAATGTGATCGGTGTACTCCCGAGGCTCAATGATCATGGCAATGGCTGATGATGGGCATGGTTTTTGTTTGGTGATAGGTGATAGGTGATAGGGATTGATGATGTTTGTATGTTGGGTATAGTATTTATACACTTAATGTTGTTAGTGGCAAATGGAGGCATAAGAATGCTAATATGGATTCATGACTGTTAGGATTGATTTTTCAATTTTAATATGGCAATCATGCAGTGTGAAGAAATGGAATATTCCTCGTTAATGGCAAGCAATCAGCCGTTTGAAAGCATGGCTCACACTTGTTTAAGATGACAGTTGATTTAGCACAATTGCTCATGGCCCAAAGATTGAAAATCCGGTGAAGCATGGAATCCTTGCCTCTCTGGGCATATGGCCGTGTTTGACACACCCAGGGTAAATGCTTGATGGCGAGATTTCGGCAATGTAAACAGGTATGGCAGCTCATGAACCGTCGAGATACTGCAGATTGGTGAAATAGTATTTGATAAGTGATGGCTATAGTAGTTTGGGATTGAGAGTTGTTCATTGCATTGCTTAGGCTAAAACCAATATCGACGATAATGACACCGTCAACAGCATATGGGTTATTTGATGCTTACCCAATGGCTGGTTCTACCCAATGGTTTGTGATTGGCTCAGGATGGTTGATGGTGGGGGCAATCCATACTGGCTGAGAATCCCACAAATGATGGTTGATCATCTGCCGAATCTCAACAGTCATCAACCAGTGGTTGATTCAACACCATCAATTACCATTGATTCAACCATTACCATCGACCATTACCATCAACCATTGACAGTCATCAACCACCATCATTTCCCTGGGAAACCCCTGTTGTAACCACCACCGGGTAGGGGTCTCCGGTCGGTGTTCGGTTTGCGGAGATCTCCTCGGGGGCGTGGCCACTGAGGCGCACGTGGAACCGCCTGGGGTCCACTTGCTGCATTCGGCGGCGTGCTCGGCGGAGGCGCCGGCGCAAGCCTGCGATCCAGGGGACGGTTGCCAGGTACTGCTGTTCGTTGATGGTGAATTGGTTAATAATAATCATAATGTTTAAAACAATAGTGCAGAGTTGCAAACTAGATAATTTTATAACGCTTCGTTTGTTCCTGTCTTGATGGTTTTTAATGGTTGATGGTTTGTTTGTTGATCAAGGTTGATGATGCCATGGCTGTTCAACAGTTCATTTTGTCACTGGTTGACTATGGCTGCTGAGCGGTTAAGAATGGAGCTGTGTCATTTGTGATGATAGTTGGTGGTGACCGTTCACAGCATGCAGTGGCAGTTAGTTGTCATGGTGATTGATGGCTGGAGAGTGTGCCGGTGACCATCATCCAAATCTGATCAACCAAGTATACAATCAAGTATGATCAATCGAGCTATGATTGCCAACCGCTATGATTACTCACCATGTTGAAACTATGGTTGCTAACACCAGCAGCCAAGCATGATCAACCCACTAGAATGGCGCACTGGCTACTGCCCATGGTTTCTTCCAGTTGACGGTTTGCCATGGCTGATGGTCTCGGCACTGTGGAGAATCTCTTAGACCATGGTGGGATCTACAACCAAGCCGCTTGGATCTACAGGCATCAACTGATATGGCTTTGTTTGGTTGTGGATGTGGCTATGGGTCAATACACCCAATAATGGGGGATAGTAACCAACAACCTATAGGGAGAACAATGGTCAATGATAGGGGGAACCTTGAACCAGGGGTATAGGGTTTTGACCCACTGCCATGTCAAAAATCGCCCAACTTCAATAGATCGAACCCAACTAGAAAAACCCATTCTTGCTACAAACATAGCCAACTATATACTAACTATATACCAACTATATACCAACTATATACCAACTACATACCAACTTTACAGATAGTCCCAACTATATACCAACTCCAAAGATGCCAAACATGGATCGCTCATAGCTCCTTCACCATGGCCAGATGTGGTTGGCCCAGGCCTTTGAGGATTTCTGGCGGCGCTGGCCGGTGGCCCCCGGCGATCTGTGACCAAAAGCAGATCACCACCGGGGCGGCTGCGACGATGGGAAACCTCGTGACGGTTGCCACGGGAAACCATCGGAATACCTAGACTAGGGATCTAGAATTGAGATGCGTTTTTTTGTGGGATCTACATTGTTCGCGTTTCGTTAGGCTTGCCAACGCTCCGCTTGCGAAATGAAGAGCGGAAGCACCCACGTTGGTTGCAGGATCCCGGTCGAATTGATGCACATATGGTGATTGCTGTGATCATCAGCATCAATATTGGAAAACAACGTGATGGAACTCAAACCTCGGTAAGGTTATTGATGTTTGTCAAGCGGCATTCATGGAAAGGATCACCAAGAGTGCTACGGGGTGAGGCAAACAATATTCACTGCATACGGTAGGGATATGAACGGATGTGAGGATTGATTGTGAACGATTAACAATCGACTAACCTTTAAACATGAATTAGCCATTTTTCACCACCAATTGAATATGAACCATCAATTAACCATCAATCATCAATCACCAATCACCAATGATGAATTAATCATCAATCAACCACCATGAAAATCAATCGCCAATTATGAAGCAATCAACCACCATTATTAATCATCATGAATGGCCACGAACGCCATTAATCACCACCTGGTGCCCAGCCCTGCCGATCCCCTCGCAGGTTCCGCAACGGCCGAAAGTCCGACAGTGGCACCCCGTCCCGCCCTTGGAAGCAGCGCTGCTGGAGCGGTGGCCAGTGGAAGTGGTGCTAAATTGATGCTTAGCGGATGGCTTTCTAATGGCTAATGCTTGTTAATTCATGGGTAATAGTTGGTGGTTAGTTTCATGAAGCCGGTGCTTGATTCCAATTCTTTGGTTTAGAAAGTTTAGTAGTGACTAGCCATTTGAAATGATTGTTTTCTAGTGGTTAATGATTGTTACTTCATGGGTGATTGATAATTTATTGTTGGTTTGGTTGCTAATGCTTTAATTGATGCTTCACTAAATGATGGTGACTTGATGATGGTTGGTGATGATTAGTTTGGTGGTAAATGGGATAGTTACTTTGATGGTCAATTATTGCTTGCTTGATGGTAGTAATTGTATTGTTTACTTTGATGTTTGATGATGGCTGGTGATGGCTTACAATGGTTGATGCTGGGTGGTCGATGCTTGATCATAGCGCATTGCGGATGATAACCAAGAATAGCCAACAGGTTGGGGTATCGACCAACAGCAATGAACCCCTGTACTGTATATAAATGCAAATGTTTAGTACACATCAAGATAGTTTTCGTTAATGTTCATATCTATAGATTTAGAAACCCTATGCGTGAGTATGTGTCTTGGCCAATCAGCAAAATAGGCAAACATTCTAGAAAGAGGACTTGGTTCACTAATGTGACGTGAGCAGAAGATGATGGTTTTGGTGAGGGATTGTGCCGCTCATTTTATTCATTAATCGTGGTGAGTACACTTAGCAGAACAGCCCAGAATGGTAGGGAAGATAGTGGGTAATCATGATTTACAGTGGGCAATTGAGTAATGGTGATTGACAATGATTGCTTGATGATATGGTGAAAGCTAGTCCGGTGAGTCATGGTTGTTCACCGTTGATGATGGTTATCGATGACTAATGGGTTTGCCGTGGCCATGGTGCATGATGAGACAAACTGAACACGCATTCGGATCGGATTTGAGAGGTCGAACATCCCCAAGTTGATGCTTGTTCTACGTGGTGATGGTTAGATTTAGCCGCAGATGTCTCAAATGTGTGCACTTTCATACATCAAAACGACCAAGTAAGTATGTAATAAGCATAATGTGTTATGGATTCGATCCCCTGAAGTATTCACGATGGTCTATGCTGTGATTTCCCCAAGCAGCTGAAGTGTATGACGGATGATCACAAGGATCTTATCACACTTGGCTTCACAGCACTTGTATATGGCGGTTGCTCAAGTCATAGGGGTACCCCTTAAAATGCTTGATTTATTCCTATAAATGATCAAAACATTCGTATGCCTTTCAGCTGCTTTGGCCCAGCAGGTGAATCTCACAGTGATCAGTAGACACACCTGAATATGACTAGCAAGAAATGGAAGATCTCAGAATGATCTAAGGTGGTCAATGCTTCGCAAGACACGTGAGTACTAATCTTGGACCGACCCCCCTCAAGGGGCATGTTAGTTCTAACTAAGTTTGGCTAATAATCTAATCATCTATTATCATCTAAACTTTTGGATAACTAAGGTTTTAAAAAAAAGTTGGTATTGACCCGCCATTCGACAACTTGCGGAATTTGAGGTGCCCTTGGCTGTCGCCATGGATCGTTTTCGATTTCGACCCCGTGCACACCGAACGGCTTGCCTGGCATTATTGTTTGTCTCGCAGGTGCCAACCAGACATTTTGTGTCAAGAACTGTGGCAAGCCGAGCTGGGAATCGAGCTGTTAAGAACTTCCAAGTTGACGCGCTGACGCTCGCACGCTCGAGACGAGCCCAAGGATTGGTTTGCCATGCTGGCAGCAACCAGTTCGACCAGCTAAAGATATTATCTTGGAATGTTGCAAGTTTGAGATCGATGATGAGAAGAGGAGGAGCAGAGCTTGCAACGCTACTGGAAAGCGAGCAGCCCGACATCACTTTTCTGCAAGAACATAAGCTGCAAGAGATTCATGTCCCGCAACTGGAACCGGAGCTTCTTGAAATGTTCAACAGAGTGTGTGGTGGGGAGCACTGTGCGAGCTGGGCAGTTTCAACTTCTCGCAAAGGATATTCTGGAGTATGTGCTATTTATCGTACCTCGGCCGGTGGAGGCGTCCAAAACATTGTCAAAGGTGAAATCGATCAAGTGGATGCAGATGAAGGGCGCAGCGTGCGGTTGGATCTGGCGTGCGGCTTGATTGTCGTTGGAATGTATGTCCCAAATTCTGGGCAGAAATTGGCACGCTTGGATTACCGAGTAGATGTTTGGGATGAAAAACTGCAAGCCCATTTACGAGAACTGGATGCGAAGGCCGGACAAGGCGGTGGCTTGGTGATTTGCGGAGACCTCAACGTCGCACATCAGGATATTGATATTTGGAACTCTGAATCACCTCGCATTCGTCAACAGGCTGGAACAACCCCGCGGGAACGCGAGAGCTTCTCAAAGTTGCTGTCAGACTTGGACTTGATTGATGCTTTCCGTCACGGGCATCCAGAAGCGCGGGAGGTGTACTCGTATTGGAGCACCAGAACCCGAAGCCGAGAAGTCAACAAAGGCCTACGCTTGGACTACTTCCTCTGCAGTGCCCGGCTCTTCAAGCAGGAAGCGACGACCGGGGTCACCACATCAGTCGTCAGCAGCAGCGTGCTGGACACGTTCAATGGGAGCGATCACTGTCCAATTTCCTGCGTGCTGAGCGTGCCAAACACTGAGAAAACAGGGATTCAATATGATTCAACCCCTTGAGCCACGGATGCTTTGTTGCTTCATGCCGCTTCTTGGAGTTTCAGTTGCCATGCAGTTGCCATCAGTTGCCATGGTGTTTTCATATGTGGTTCTCTCTCTCCTTCAGGTACGAAGAAAGAAAAGAAAGCTAAGAAAGACAAGAAAGGTAAAGATGCGTCGAAAGATGGGCCAGTCAAGGTGAGGCACCGGTGGCAGCCAATCAAGATGGGTTTAGGTATGTTTAGGTCATGACTCGGTGGGTACCCATGGGTACCCCACAACAACACAAAGCGTCATTTCAATAAGGAAACCACATGAAACCATTAGTCTTCGACTTACTGCCATTGTATTACCCAGTCAACCGTCGCACGTCTCACCTCCATTCTTGTTACATGTCCTTTTCTGAACGGTTCGTTGCACGAAGTTGTTGTCCAAAACCTCCAGCAAGCAAAGAGGCAAAGAGGCTTTCGTGCATGTCGGTGTATCCACAAATGGTGGTGCCCTCAACCACATGAAAATCATTTGCAAGGTCACAAACCATATACGGGGGTACATCGTGTAGGGACAAACCCACGTCCCTGATTCCTTTTCATCCATCACGTTTCGTGTCATTTTGTTGCTGATTGGGCAAATGACACTCCGAACTGAATGTGTAACAAACACCGGTGCGTGTGCATTGATCAGGGTTCGCAGGAACAAGCGCCCAATAATTGTTGGTAAGTCACCATTTGTTCATGGTGAATCTGCTCTATGTCCATGCTTTGCGGGACAGGTTGACCACCCCAGCATCACAAGTTCGGTCTGCAGGTGCCAGTGACCCGCAGCCTTCCGATCCTGTCCACGCAGACCTTGATGTTCGAGTGGCGACCCCGGGGTGGAGTCGCTGTGACCCATGATGAAGAACACAGGTACAAGATGGGTGTGTCCATTGTCGTACCTACTACGCATCCAACAACAGCCAGTATCAATAGGGAAACCACAACAGTTTTGGGAGTTTATCATTTCTGGATCTCAGAGATGTTGATTTGCAACTGGCATCGAGAGATCGATATGCGACATGTGCGCATATCTACACACACTATATATCTACTTTGTGCGCAGATTCGCGTAGTATGTGGCACTTATTCGAAGATTTGTATTCAGCCGTGCTGCATGGACATATCAATGAAATTGTTCAAACATGCACGCAGGGTAAACCATTTAAGACATGCAGAAATTTGCATGGGTTTGTTTTCCACTGTCGCACAGGTGCATGTATATAGGTGCAGATGTGAACACAAAACATTACCGGTATTTGACATCATACTGCAGTCGTTGATGAAAGCAGGTGGTTGGAATTCAGATTCTACCAGCGAAGTAATGTGCTAACCGGTCAGTGCTTAGCAAAGTCAAAGCAGAACAACAATTTGAACAGGCAGTACTTAGCAGTGGAAGGAGAACATGCAGGATTCGTACCGGTTTTTGTTGTTTTCGGGAGGGCATATCCTGTCATTCTTGGGGCAGGGTTAAACCGCTGAAGACCAACCATGAAGTTGCGCTTCAACAGGTTTGGTCATCCATCAGTTTTGTATTGGTCATATTCCAAGATATCACCAGCTGCTTCGATGTAGTCATTATCAGATGTACCCATGTCATAGTTCATTGCATGTTTAGTGGTTGTGTGCCTGTTAATTAACTCCCATCCCTTCCTCGATCCATCAACTGTCATAGGTGGTATGTCATTGCGCATGGGAACTGTGGAAAAAGACTGTAGAAGAAATATGGCTGGTGGTGGCTGCGCAGAACATTGCAAAGAAAAAGCATCACTCACATTCACTCAGCGTAAACTAATCCTAGGGTCACAGAGTAAGTAGAACAAATATTTGACCACATTGCACCAGCGTGGTACCAGCCATATACCAAACAGTATAACTGCAGAGAACTGCTACAACCACATTAGTACTGTAAGTATACGTAATGCTGGTTGTTTTTCTTCTTCTATGTTTACACGATCCTGTACATAAACTCCAAATCAAAACAAGACATCTGCAATCATGTGTCAAAACATATTGTATATGTATCAGATAACTGTTCTCATTTCGTTTCCTGCTCTAGGGCAAACCATGGGAAGCCCTGGCAAAAAAAGAATACATGAATACCATGCTGGTTAGTGAATACTCTGCCTCCCATGTCAACTATAGTAGCAAAACTCATACACAAACAAAGTTTAACGTTTCACCTAGTTTATTGTTGTGTTCGTGTTTGAAGAGAAAACGCGTTGTCACTCAAGATATCCTAGTTTATCGTTTCACCTAGTTTATTGTTGTGTTTGCGTTGAATCTCAAAAAAACAACATATCACAAAGATATCACTCAAAATGTCAAAAAATATCACTTAAAAAGTCTAATGTCTAAACATGCTAATGTCAAATTATGCTAAACAATCTGCCTTGTGAAGTTCTAAAGCACGAAGCATCCGTGAAACCTTGGTGAAGCTGAGGCCTCAAGCTCCGAAGGCTTCGCGTGATCGCCCCAGCCGAGGCACCACGGCCTTGGTTGAACCATGTTGAGCCCCCCGTGGGTTCAACGTGGGGTGGGTGGGAACCAGGGGTGATCACGACCGGTGATGTGTTGGTTTTCATATGTTTTCATATGTTTTTATGCTTGTTCTTGTTGCTACCCTGGTTGCTTCGAAAAGTTACTCTTATAACGAGTCAGAGGCGGCCATTTGGAAGAATTCCATGGGGTTGTAGTGCTTGTTCTCTTCGCATGTTTTCCATAGGAATCATAAATTCGGATGTTAGACATAGCTTTTGTCTTCTTGTGACATTGAGGTGATATAATGAACAACTGCTGGATGTTTGCAACCCCAGGTTTGGTGATCAAGTTTTCGCAAAAAACTCTACTCTTTGCGCCAAAGCAAACTGAAATTGGCAGTCAATTGCAAAAAACGGTTTTGCTGATTGGTTTTAACTGGTTGGTGATACTTAGTTCAGTAAATCGGAAATCATACAAACTCTGGTGAATTGGTTGGTTTCAACTGGTTGGTTGATTTGGGTTGATGCCTGGGCCGATTGCAACTGAGTGGTTGCTCATCTAATCTTAAGATAGCAACCATAGGGCTTGATGGTTGATCCATTGTTGTTCCTGTGATTCGGGTCGTTTGATTGCAGTTGGGTGACTGTGGCCTTGCTTGTGAACTGCAGCCCAAAGTTGCTGGTTGATGTTGATTCAGCCACGGTCTCATTGCAAACATCGACCGAGCGTTCAACATCATTCCTCTTGAGAATGTGCAATCAACCATCAATCATTATCAAACATGTTCTGGGGGCCAAAAAGTTTGCCTAGCGTGGTAACGACTACAGTTAAAATTATCATCATATTCTGTCATCCAAGGAAACTATGGCTAATTTTGTTGATCCTGAAAAAAACATCCACTGACCATTACCCATTGTCCAACCAAAAAATGCTTGCCCTTGAAAAAACAATTAAAAAGGCTCACAATGCCCGATCAAATTAACCCGTCATCCACCATTAACGAACCACACCAATGCCAGTCACTATTGACCAAAGCATTAAGAATGGACAAGTTTGGTCAACAACCATTGATATGCATGAGTCAAAGTATGAACTGTCAACTATGAACTTTCATGAAGCATCATTAATCACCCTTCTTAGCCATAGAGCATGATGTCGATCAGTATCAACCTTCATGATCGACCATTAACATCCGCCCAACCAGTTGGTCATTAGTAAAAACCATTCATGCATCATTGGTCGATCATTGTTGGTTATTGTAGCTGACCATTGCCAATCATGATCAAACAGAATTAATTCAAAGCCATTGTTCATCAATATTGAGCTACTATTCACCACGATAAGCGATTTTGAACCACTATGTGCCAAATGTTAGCCCCTATATAGCCATCAAACCATCCTTGCCAGTTATTCTCCCCTACTACTAACCCCTGATAATGGCTGTAACCCAAAAAAGTATGAGACCACCAACAAATGTCATTTTCTTTTGTGAATCCTTCATCCCATCAATGATAACCATCAATAACCAACTCTGGATCTACCAATCAAGGTAAATCCCAGAACCATTCATAGTGATCCCATCAACCTAATGGTTTAACAATCACCATTAATGAACATCTAAATTAACGTCAATAATAACTTAGCCATCAAAAGCCGATTCTTGACACCTACCATTGGTTTCTGTTGATAGTATATAGATCAACTAGCCTTGTCCTTGGTTGAACTAACCATCAACCCTCACCGTAACCAACCATCAACCAAAGAACATTTGCCGCCATTACTGACCATTCTCCATCCTTCTTGGTTGTTATCCGCTACTCTTCCCCACTAGGATGTTTGCTATTACTAACCATGATCCATCTTGATTATCCCCATGAATCCTTACCCATCATGCCATCATATCATGCCCTACGAACCATCCTTCTTGGTTGTTAACTAACCATCTAGCCATTAATACCCACTAATCATCACCATGTAGCCACTAGAATCCATCTAGCCATAACCATGATCCACCTTGGTTACGAACCACTAGCCATGACCATCCCTGGACCTAAGTGGTTGACCTCCATGCGTTCCTTGGCCACCGCGGAAGGACCTGCCATGTCGACCTCGTCCTCCGTACCGTCGCTCGAGGCGGGAAGGCGGGCGAAGAGGGTCACGGTAGTGAAGATGGCTGTTGTGGTCGGCACCAGTGGCGAGTCGGGGCCTGAAAAATGTGGGCAATCTCAGCATAGCTGGACCTTCGGGATGGCGATGGGGAGAGAGAAATAGTGGATAAGAACCAAAAACATTATTGAAAAGAATGTTTTGATAAAATCTGCAGAATTATATTAGAAGTATGTTAGTATTGCAAATAGATAGTAAAGAACTTCGTAAAAGTACACCATAGTTTGCCACTGTGTGTCAAATTCGATAGTGGTAAGAACATATAAGAGGTTTAAGAGATGGTTTTGCCGGGGTTGACAAGCACAACTAGTAGCAGATTGATAGTGTTGGTTGATACATCGTTGCCTTTGTTGACAAGTAGAATGATTGAACAATTGTAGTCAATGGTTATAAGCAGTGGTTTATATGGTTAGCAACTATAGCAACTGTCAGTACTGGTTGACTATAGCCAATGGTTGGCCTAGTTCACAAGCAATGGCTTGATATGGTTAGTTGGTACAGTTGACTTTCAGTAGTAGATAAAGTGAACCATTCAAGGACTGTAACAGTCAACCAATACTGCCAATATCAAAGATAACTAGACTGACCAACCACCCGTACAGGGAGGCTACAGCTTAAACTGTTCAGTCAGATCAGTCGGTTGCAAACACCAACGAGAGCTGCAAAACTTATCAGCTAATTAACCATCATTACCAATACTATGTTGCTAATTAACCATCATTATCGGTGGAAATTGGTTCATCCACTCTAAAAGTATGGTGAATAAATCCAATACCAAACATCCAACACCAATTCCCAGCTAGTTAACCATCATTCTCCACTCCAATAGCCATCACCCACGGTGGAAAACCCCCCTGCCATCGCCGCAGGGCAGTCTGCACCTGGCTCCGCGCTTGGGCCCCGCCTTGGCTCCGCACGCGGTGCGCGTGGCGGCCTCGCGCCGCGGGACCGCGGCGACCGCGCCGCGGCGGCACAGCAAGCGCTACGAGGAGCGCCACCCGGGGAGTGGGGCAAGAATCACCGGCCCTTGCAGACTTGGGAAGTGGATGGGTTAAAATGGTTAATAGATGGTTAATGTCTTTCCACTTCCCAAGTTAATGGATGGTTAATGGATGGTTAATGTTGGTTAATGATGGTTACTTAACCCATCTATTGGGTTATTACTTGGTAGCCATAGCTATGATGGTGGTCTAAGATGCTACTTGGTAGATCCCACATTGCTAGCTGGTAGCCTAGCTATGATGGTTACCAGTTGGGGCTACTTGGTAGCCTGGTTAAGATGGTTACCAGTTGGGCTAGTGGGGAAGTAGATGGGAACCGGACCTACGAATTTTATCTACGCTATGTTTTGTACCTTCCAAAAGATGGGTTCTAGCCTTGTAAAGATGATGGTGAACTGGGGGCCACCGGTAATGATTCATGTGAAACGCGGATGCATTGGGTGCCATTTGGATGAAAAACGAAAGTTTTTGGGCCTCCGATTTCAATCAACCAGGGTCTGGATTCATCCAGGGTTTGCATTCATATCAATGATATACTGTAGATGAAGTTGGGTGGTTATGGTTGTAATGATTCATGGTTATTGGTCGTTTTGTGGCTATTGGTTGTTCATTATTCTTAATTAGTGTTGGTTGATCGTCGGCTAATATCCAAGATTAAGATTGGCCAATGGTCAGATTAAGAACACATAACCAAACATAGCAATTATCGAATCACTGTAAATGGATTAATGATCACTAGAGGTTGCTTGCAATCATTACCAGGAAGCAGGCAATTCTTACTGTGAATCACCATTGGTTAGTGAAGACATGACTGCCTAGTGGTTGTTGGTTTATGTTGTTTGTTGGTTCTCGTTGGCTGATTGGTACCCTGGCTCATCGCTAGGTGCGTTTGCCAGTGACGTCCCAGCAACTGTTATTATAGTTGGATGCCATTCACACTAGTGCGGATGGCACGTTTCTCCTAGGCTCGCCATGGACACATCAACAATCATAATGATAGATCAAAACAACATTGTCATTATTGAAGGAATGTAGGATGATTAATCACTAGCGTGGTGCACTCAAAAGTATTAGCCCAAACAGCTCACATTTAATTTCACTAACAATGGTCAGAGGTGATGAAATATGTTCATTTGCTCCAACGTGAGGCTCCCATTGTGAACCGTGAAACCAAAGGCATTTGAACCTTTGATCACCTTTGGCCAACAGTGCCTGTTGCATATTGAAAGCAACTCACAACGTACCGGCGAAGACATGCGGTTGTCTTCTGTGTTAGGCTTCACTTATGTACCAGCTAACAGCTTGGGAGGGTCATGGTTGTTGCCAGAGTCTCGCTTCCACTGTGGCAGACCTTAGACTCCTATGCTTGGAGGTAACAACCAGGGAACTCAACAGGATTTAGGCAGTCGTGGAAATGGATCTGCCATGAGATTTTGATCAATCAATCATTCTTGTTGGTTATTATCCCTTTATTGTTAAATTTCACGGAGATGGTTATAACTATAACCCCTATTTACCGCCTGTCACCTATTACAATTGCTGATTATTTGTTTTCGCTGACCATTCCTCTAAAGCCACACGACCCAGGATCACAGAAACCTATATTTCTCGTGGGTTTTCCTTCTTACCCAAATCCAGTGCACTTGACATCACTTGACCATGTTTGCATTCGGCGTTTTCGATTTAGCCGGCAAATGGTGGAACTATCATGAAACGGCATTCGTTATTATCAATCACTCATCAGCATCAAACCATATATATTGAACCATGAGTTGATTGTAAGAATCGTTGAATCATCACTAGACATCACTCCACCATCATTGCACCATCATATGTTTTGCAAACCGGTCACTTCTACCTGTGACCCCTGCTGTGGTCCCTGCGGTGCCGCAGATGTTCCACGTGGTGGCGCGGCCCCTCCAAGATCTCAGCAAGCTGCAGAGATTGGAACGTCGCAGATCTTTGATTAGGCGGGCTGCTTGAGGATGAGGAAACTAATACCACCAACCAGCGATAGGTGTTTTTGAGCAATTATTACTATAGGTATTGCAATCATTGGTGATAGAAATGGCATTAACATTGCTATTGTTGACCTTTTGTTGGATATGAGGCAGTTTTGCAAAGGTTGACCACAAGGAAACCACAACGATATTTGGGGTAATACTAGGTGTTTTACTTCTTTTATCTTCAGCTCAGATTGGTGCATGACCAGAAGACACGTGTGGATGTGCAAATGATCTCAGGCATTCTCAGGCAATGTGCACAGGCATCCAGTTTTTCGTATGGCTACATGTGTATTACTCGCATCCCAACAGTTGGACTACGAACTGGTCACTCATGGGATGGAACAGCTGGGGTATAAGGCTTTAACCCACAACAAACCAGTAAACCAGTCACTTTTGGGGGCCCCCTGTGGCTTGAGAAACCACCATATAGCCGTTGTCTAACCAATATTGTTGGTTATCATCCCCCACGACTGACCACCACAACCCCCGTAAAACCTCTAAGAAACAACCACAGGCGCCCACCCCCCAAACAAAAAGGCGGAGGGTCAAGGGCCAAAAGGCTGGTCACACAGGCCGGCTTCGACGCCCATGTGTTGGGACCTGACGCTTCACTTTGGGGGGTCGAAAAATGTCATTAGCAGCACCCATTTTTGCTGGGGCATCACTATGGGTTCGCCCTACCAGCAGGACCCATAGAGGGAGTATCATGGTGGATGATGGTGGAGGATGATGGCTGATGATGCTTGATGATGGCTCATGTACCGTAGTTGAGTTTGATATAGTTTGATGTACTGATCATGGAAGATCCAGTTGCCAATTTCAAGAAGCCATCCCTGCCGCAAGTATTGTAGCTTCATGGAGTTCGAACCTCCCACCAGTTTCGTATATTTGCATGCGTTGCATATGTGTGCAATGGCTGTAGGTGTTGACATGCTCAATATTGATGGGCTGTTGGTTTCAAACATTTTTCAATATTTGCCATGGTTGGTTGATTGACCTATGTTTTGCGTACGGGTGGTTCAACCACCAAGCATCAATGATCATTAACCAAACCGATAATCAACTTCTAATGAACCACTAAGAAACCATGGTTATAACCATGATATCGCGGACAGCTTCCCACCGCCCCCCTCGCACGGCCGCCCAAGCAGCAGTGCGGAAGAAGGAGTATGGTTATAACCACTACTAATCACTCATAAGTTTCCTTACCATCAGTTAACTACTAAGTAACCATGGTTATAACCATTATTAATCACTCTTAAGTCTTCTTACCATCAATTTACCAACCAACCGCCATGGTTGCAACCACCACCCAACGGCCGTGATCATTTGCGGCCTCGCAGGTCTCCACCGTCCTCCAAGGCCACCTCTCGTCGCACTTCGGAGGTGGGACCACAACGCCCCAGCGGAGACAGTAGTGATGACCCCCCCCCAGTGGGTTTCAGGGGTTAAAACAGGGGGGGTCATCAATACTCTGGTTAGAAGAGAGACGTGAAAAACGGAGTGATGTTTGTGTTTGATGTTTGTGTGTGTGATATGACTTGATTTTTTTCGTGGTGTTTATGATCGACTGGGTAGGTGATGTTCAATATGTTGAGCATTTGCTTGTTAATTGAGGTTAGCCGTGGATACTGATGAGATGGAACGTTTGTTGATGATGCTTGGTGCTATGAACAAAAAGGAACCACAACAGTATGGAATACAAACATTGGCGGATGTGTTTGGCAGTATTCTACTAGTCAGGTGGCAAAGGATGACCGGTTACACAGGTGGTGTGGGATGAATGGTCCTTTCACTATCCGTTAATCCATTACCAACATACCAGTTGGTTCTCCAACAAGTCCTTTACTTGAGCACTTGATCCACTTTATTGCTGGGGTGCCTCTGAGATAAGATTACATACCCTGAACGTTTCATTGAGTCGCACTCTACTGCCGCATGCCATCGCGGAAAAAGTTATATGAGCCTGTCCGATCGCCATAGGAAGCCGATTCTCGAATCCCTCAGCCCTCAACCCATGCGATTTTCATGTTCTTTGCCAACAGGATGTTGGGGTCTTATAAATATGCCATCAATGCCCACCCTAACTCACTAGAAATGATCGAAGAAAACCCGCCAACACCTCCTGGATATTCCAAAACTGATTGTTACATTCCTTGGTATACTTTCACCTGCATGAGCCGTGATCGACCCTACCAGGGTGTTGTCACCACAAGCACCAGGACCCAATGACCGACCACCAACCACCAACCACCAACCACCACCCACCACCTACCCGTCCCAGGCAGGTCCGGTGTCCCTGGCACCGCGGATGACGGTGGACATCTCCAAGCTCTCCAAGGAGTTGGCCAAGCGCTGGACCAACGTCACTTCTCAGGAGCGATCCGTGGGACCCGTGGTGGATCCGTGGGGCAGCAGTCATGGTGCTTGGTGGTTGATATGGCGTGGAAACCGGTTGGTCAGGGTGGTTAAGAGTGCTGGTTAACATCGTCAAGTTGATAGCATGTAATAACTAGTTAATATGGTATATAATAGCTAACATATATTGTTTAATATGATATGGCATTATGGTTAATTAGTAGTGCTAATGATAGTTAACATCGTAAAGTTGCCTGTAGTTTTAGGAGAAGCCACTCATTTGGTGGTTTCTCAAAATAGGGAGCCCCCCAAAATGGTTTGTCTGTTACCACAGATAGTCGCGATGGGATGATTTTTGGGACCCCTATTTTGAGAATCCGACATATGTTATAGTCATAGTGGTCAATCGTGCTACAAGTTAATAATGCTTGATAATAACGGAGAATAGATGGTGGTTAATAATGCTAACTATGCTACAATGATTAAGATAGTAGATGATAGTAGTTAACACTGTAGTTAACAGTAGTTCATAGTGGTTAGTAGTGGACGTAATTGTTCATGCTTAGTTGGCGTTTGCAAACAAACTGACGAAGCCACACACTCACTTGAGCCCTCACTGTTGCAAGATCGTCGTGATGCGTCTAATTTTCTTTGAGAGATCCATGGGTGGTCCAAGACCCCTGGTGAACATCGGGGAAATGATTAAGTGGTCCTTCCAGTGATTTTATCCACCATTTTTTGTTCTGATACTGAGACAATTTGCATATTTTGAAGTCATCAACGTCTGGCGTTTCTTGGCCACACCAACCAGGCACACCATCACCATCCCACACTATGTCGGGCCTTGAAACGGTCTTGGGCCAGTGGCAATCCGCCCAGGAGGTGGAACACCGCCGGGTGGAAATGGAGAAAATGAAGGAGCGAGGGCAGGGCACGCCACTGAGCTTGGGAACCTTCCCAGAAATGAATTCGGAAAATCAACATTGAGAAGCCATGGAAAGCCCCAGTAGCTTGATGGTTCATGAGCTGGGCTTCCCAGGTCGATTTTCCGAACCAACTGGTGGTGAACCGCGGATTGAAGCGACTATGAACCCGGCAGTTGGTGATTAGTTGCTGAATTCCCCACAGCACTGGTTGGGAAATGCTTGGACTGGTTTCTTGGTTGAATGCACGGGACACCTGCCCCACAGAGATCCAACATGCGGACCCAACAGCTGATTTCTCAATGCCTGGTTTCAGCAAGATCAACAGTTCGTGCACAATGTCGATGATGTTGGAAGGGGTAGACCCAAGCGCTCATGCCTTACCACTTGCTTGGGACAACACCTGTTTCAGCGGCCAAATCTCATTGCACTGCTGGCGTTCAAAGCTTGATCCACTTGGGATTTGCCGATAATTTTTCCAACGGACACTCTGGGATCTCTGGGAGACCAATCCTTTCTAGACCACATCATGAGTCAGAACCATGGGCCACGGAAAATGCCTGGAATCCGATTGCCGATGGTTGCCCTGGTGGAACATTGGGGAGATGGCTGTGCGGCTTCCAACTTGTTCAACAAGCACCTTGAGGTCCCATGCTTCGCCACTCCACCAGAAATGCTTTCACCATCAGAATGCTATCCATCATTAGCATTGCCATGGTTGCCACTTCATTGGGAAACTTTCATCGAAATTCGTTGCCTCGTGGCCTCGATTCGAATGTTTGACAGCGGTGTCGCTGGAGGATGAGGAGCCGGTCGACTTGGAGTCCTTCTTCGAGTACGATGGCAGGAAGAAAAAGCGCGCGAACGCAGAGGTAGCAACGGGGTGCAGTGGGGTACTGGAGACGGGAACCAGGCTGCGCACTGAAACTTGAATCCAGAGAGAATCGAGATGGCGATGGAGGGAGAGAGAGAGAGAATCCAGAGCACTCATTGGAAATCAGTGATAGAATCTGGTAGAACTAATTTGTTTGTTGTTGATGCTGACTATCCGTCCAGTATTCCCTTGTTGTACTGTAAGTCCGTATTTTCCTTCAACTCATTTCAACATTTGGAAGATCTCAAAACTGCTATGCTAATGTGCATGACTCAACGCAGCCAAAACGGGCCAACGTTGCAGGTGTATCTCCACATTGATCTATGTGTACGGGCAATACAGGCGTTTGAATTGAATTTGTACTTGTAGAACATTCATCAATATCAATTCCAAACGTGATACTGAGTCTTGGATCACGAGCGGCGCTTGGCATCAGTCCTCTACGGGCGGCCGATTATCGTGGATCAATTCATATTGGATCAATGGATGAGCCATCATTCTCGACTTGCGCGACCCCATTTCCAATCATTTCCAAATGATTTGCCAGAAAAGGTGACCGAACTGATGAAAAGTATGAATATATATATATATATAGACCATTGAAGACCAACAGTCCAACATACTAAGTCCGATCAAATCCGCCTTTTTCCATTGCTTTTTCCCCATCTCGTTGGCATTCGAGTGGCCCTTGTCGCCAGGTACAGCAGAGGACCGCGTTGGGAGTCATTGACAGTTTCGGTTCAAAAATGGCCCCAGTAGGGTCCACTGGAAGCCAAGGTGGATCAGGGTGGTTGGATCTGCTTCAGGATAAGGACAGGGACAACCTTGCTCGGAAGAATAATGGGTTTTCATATACTCGTGTGATCCTTGTGCATCGTTGATCATCATTCCGTCTTGCCAGACATGGCTGGGTATGCGTTCCTCGACTGTTGCAGGTTGAAATGCATGTCTTAAGGATGGTGTTAATACCATCATGATCACAAATTGTGATTCTTGCAATCTTCAAGTTTGATGGTTGCACCACTACGCTATTGATTTCGATGCTTTGTGGTTGGTTATCAGTTGCACCAGCCATTGATTAAGCTATGCCAGTATTGTTGATGCCTGTCTCAATCATTCCTCTTCAAACCACTTCTATCATCACTGTTGATGATACGATTCCTTCTATGCTACCCTTTTCGTATTCCATCGATTTTTTGGGGGCTCAGCTCCCAATAGTTAAACCACTCTGGCGTTGCCAATCATTTGGCTAGTCATCGTCAACTATCATGGGAGAACATTAGGTACTTGTTCAATAGGGGTTGTTTTCACCAAGGGCTCCAAAAAAGTTACCCTAAATTTTTCCTTGACTAACCCCAGGTGAAACCCAGGTGAACCCCAGGGTATTCCCAATCTTTCCTTGACTAAACCCAGGTGAAACCCAGAGTATTCCCAATCTTTCCTGGAAGTACATTTGCTAGCATGAGGATGGGAAACGACTTCAAGAGCGAGTCATTCTATGCAACCCTCCCTGCACTACAGTGCATACAATAGCCTACAGGAAGTTGAGGGCCACCTCAAACTGACCTCCCCTGCAATTCATATTTGCCACATGTAATGGGGCATTTGGCATTGGGACAGTTCTGAAGGCTGTGGCTGGGAAATTATTTCAAGAGTGAGCCATTCTATGCAACCCTCCCTGCACTACAGTGCATACATGTGCATACCATAGCCTATAGGAAGTTGAGGGCCACCTCAAACTGACTTCCCCTGCAATTCATAGTTGCCACATGTAATGTGGCATTTGGAATTGGCACAGTTCTGAAGGCTGTGGCTGGGAAATGATTTCAATTTCACGCCCAGGTCCCTCCCACAATATCCTAAGCCCTCCCCCAAATCATTCCCATACCATTCCCAGATCATTCCCAGATCATTCCCAGATCATTCCCAGGTCATTCCCAGGTCATTCCCAGGTCATTCCCAGATTTTGGCTGACCCCCAGCCCATTTCCAGATCATTCCCAGTTCATTCCCAGTTCATTCCCAGATCATTCCCAGATCATCCCCAGGTCATTCCCAGATCATTCCCAGATCATTCCCAGATTTGGGATAGCCTGCGGGCCTGTGGGCCAAGATTTTTTGATAGTCGAATTAATGCTGTGTAAACAGAATGCTGCCCCTTTTTTGATCTTCATTGTTTCAAGCACGGCCCCTTTTATATTTAAGTAGTTTTGCAATAGCCACTTGCTCTGATAAATTCTCCAGTTTGCTGGGTCCAGAATGGCAACAGCTTGAGCACAATGTTAATTATTTTTGCTGTTTAATGTCACTTCAGAGGCAAATACCAGCATGTCAGTGCATAAAACAACATTTGGGTCGTTTCATTGCCAAACAGAACACTTGGCCAATAAGAAGTTCATTGTCAGTTTGACACCTTGATGCCATTTTCAAATGTGGTCCTGCCATGCCATGTCATGACATCAATGATCATGGCATGTTCAAGCTGTCCAGCTGATGACAAGCCAGGAATGGCAGCAAGTTCTGACTCACCCCCAGGCTATTCCCAGGTCATTCCCAAACAACCCTGGCTGGGAGTCATCAAGTGGTCTTCAAGGGGTGAAGCTTGATTGAACACACCCCCAACTGAACAGGTACCAAACGTTCTTGCTAGAAACTATTGGATCAACCATTCGTGACCACGTCAACCAGTAGCCGCTAGCCAATTGGCATACCATGGCGTATCCAAATGACCATTGAGTGGTTGGCCATTAACCCTGGAGACACTAGGAATTGAGCACCAATCAAATATGTTTTACATTTTGTACCAATTTTTCAGCACTAAAGGTCAGCCATTACCAACTAAAACAGGCTAAGAACCAATACTATAGAGATTACTACAGTACAATATTTCAGGAAGCTTAATGCACATACTTTCAGATTTGCGCACCATCTCAGGAGATGTATCCATCTCAGGGTTGCAGGTATCGATTCCAGGCTTCCAAGTATGGATCTACAGGGAATGGACTGAACCAAGGATCCCCTGAAAGTTTCAAAGTATTTGAAGGAGTTGAAGTTGTCGGTTGCAAGTTCTTGTGAGGCAATTCAAAACAATTCAAGACATACTATAACATACTATAACAATATTATTAACACACTATAACAATTCAAAACCCTAGTGATGGTTCATAAACGGAGACCATACTTCCTAGCCCTTGGTTCACCAGTACCAACACTTGGTCGCTCCAGGAAGCGCTTCGACAGCAAAGGCCTGGCTGTGTTTAGACAAGCTGGGCAACAGGGATTTGGGGCTCGGCTTACGTGGGAACCCCAAAGTTATGGTTGGTTTATTGCTATAAATGGTTGCTGGATGATAGCTGGGGGTACGCTTATTTTCAGTCCCATTTGAAGATTAGTAAAGAGGAGCGACTCGTTGGTGCGAAGTGGTTGTTGTTGCTGAATTTTGGGAAAAGTCTTTTCTTCGGCTGGGTATGTGATGGCTCACAATCCGGACAGCGGGGGCAGAATTGGCAGCGACAGGGGGATCAGGATGACAACTGGATGATTGACAAGGAGGTTATGGACGATAATGATGAATGATGACTTGGCACATCATACTTGATTCACATCATTATCATTTGCCATCCATTCATCAAGACAAGGATGTGATGGACGATAAGGATGGATGGTGACGATGTGGTTGATTTCACATGTGGGTGGTTGGTGCTTCCGAGGGAGGAGCTCTGGAAGTTGGAAGAAGGCAAGCAGTTTCCAACCGCCAAAAGCATCAGGGTTCGCCATGTTTCTCATCCATCATCCGTGATATGACCATTAATAGATTCTGGCCCACCATTTTCCATACGAACGTTCAAACATTGGGTCAGCATATATTGCGTGAACCATGGTGTGTAACACAGATTGAATTACTAACCACGATTAATTTTAGTTGGTTCAACATTTAGAAGGATTTGTTAGCCCCCCTGGGAATGTACTCACGATTGCTCACCATTTGTATGGACCGGGGTCGCCATCAACTAATGGTTTGCTAGGGGCTTACTAGCATTTCATGGATGGGTGAAGCAGCTGGTATCAGATTCTAAGTCAGTCGATACTAGTCCAGTTGATGATTCACTACTACTTCATGCTGCTTCGCAACCACGGGTTTCTATCAACTGAACTCAGTTGATCATCAACTGGGTATAATAGTCAACCACTAACTATTATGGTTTAGTCAACTGGTATTAATATTGGGTTGAAGCATCCTTGGTTGGTTCCTTGGATTCCTTAACCGTTCGTATCCATCACCGGTGCCCCATCACTGCGCAGGTTCCACTGCTGAGGCGGGCAACGGGGGAGCTGGCTGAGAGGCAGGCCCCGCAACGGTTGGTGGTTTATTGACGATGGACCTACCATTGCTTGGTAAGTTTGATTAGCTAAGCGAATAACTCTGGGATGATTGGCTAAGTGATTGGACCATTACTTGGTTGGTAGTTTCATTAACTTTGGGATGATTGGCTGACAGAGTTTGACAGACTTATGTTGGTGGGATGGCTGATACCCACCAGCCGGAGTAGTGTTCAAGAGTTGATTACAGTAACCAGCAAAAACAGTTTATATATCATCACTGACAGCTGGATTATCCTGGATTGGCCAGCGAAGAGTGATGGTTAAACTCATGGTTGATCACTATGATAGTTGGTGTAGTTGACCGCCAACTGTTGATTGTTAACACTGGGTTTCTGGCTACACATGAACAATACAAAGGATGAGAACTGGGGGTATCCTCATTTTGAGAGTCCATCTCATTGATTGAGCCATGGTGATGACCACTGGCTATTACATGCTGGTACTATTTCAATATTCAACGTTACTCTAGTAGCTAATAGTCATCACTATCAACTAATGATGAAGTGTTACAACAGCTGATGACCATTGCTAATAACAACCATCACTACTTACTTGCTAACAATTGTAATTGTCATTTTATTGAGAAATATTTAGTTCAAAACTATAAGTACTACAATAGTTGAAAAAATGAGTCTCTGCCCAAATGCTTTGCTTTGCCTAAGACTGGTTTGGGGGACGTCGGTGCCTGAAAACGTTGCGGCTTACATTTGGTTGTGGCGAAAATGCTGTTCCTAAGGCGGGCTTGTGGAACTTGGGTATCAGAAAAAGCGTGGTTCCTGAGATTCAGGCTTTGCCCAAGACAGCCACTGGAAGCTTGGAAGACAAGGTGTGGAAAAAGATATTATATATAATAGTTCGCTTCAATACGTACTTAACGATTATCATTATCTTGATTGTCAGAATCAACCGCGATCATTGCTCAATGATATGCACAGTTCATTTTTACTTAAGATTTGCAAATCAATGGCTAATAACATGCTTCTAACATTTCACCACTAGTGGTTGGTAGCTTTATGTAGACACAATTGGTCACTACTAATTAACGACTATTACCGTTAATCACCATCATTAGTAGCGAATACCTAAAGCAACTATTTGTCACTTAATTACAGTCCCCAGTGGTTAATGATCATAATAGTTCAAAGTTACTTTTATAATTACGTACCTCAAACATTTGCATCATTCTTTCACATATTAGCTAATCATTAGCCATCCTTAGCCACTACTTGGTCACCAACGTTTGAAGCTTAACACCAAGAAATGCTACCTATAAACCCTTGTCACGGGTGCATGACTTTCACATTGGCCAATCATCGACCATCATTACCCACTCGTTCATCAAAAATTGGTAAAGGTTGCCCCAATTGTACTGATACCCACCAATTAAGCATTAGATTTATGTATCGCCAATCAATGATTTTCACACAACAGACTAGCCAATCATCAATCATCATGACCACCAATTTATCACCTATTGGTAAAGGTTCAAAATCACCAATGGGTAAAGGTTGACGCCAAGTAATGATACCAATTTACAACTTCTTTTAGATCATTAAATACTTGCTCATTAATCATCATTAAACATTCATTCATCAATGACGATTTAACCCTTAAGTTGATCACCAATTGGTAAAGCAAAACACCAACGAATGATACAGTACCAATTAACCCAAATGAATCACCAATCTTTGACCATCATTCAGTGCGTAATCACCAATCAGCAACTGTTTGAAAATAATTCACCACTCATTAACCCAAATGAATCACACCTCACCACATTAACCATCATCAACCATTTCTGAGTCAAAGATTTCGACCCAAGTTAGTCATCAATTAACCATCTTTAACGGGCCAGCTGTGCCTATTTCCGTCTCGCTTCCCAGTCCGGCTGGGGCAGGGTGACCTGATAGCGATGGGAAAAAAAAACATCAACTAATGATACCAATTAACCCAAGGTAGTCACCAATTGATGATTAAATCATTAACTATTTCATTAACCATTCATTAACCATTCATTTATCATTAACCATCATTCATCATCACCAATGATTAACCATCATTAACCATCATTTAATCATTAACCAGTTAACTGGATCAATGAATGGTTAATGAATGGTCCAGTTTATCAACCATCAATTTACCATCATTAACCATCATTAATCATCACCATTAATCATTCATTAATCAATTAACCATCGGATATGAATTCACTGCATGGAAGTCACCAGCAGGTCGTCCTCAGCCAGGCCACCGCCGCCGCCGGCGCGCGTGCGGCGTCTGCGGCGGCGCAAGCGCAGCGGACGGTGGAGAAGCACCTGGAGCAGCTGCGCACGTGGCGAAGTGAAGGGAAGCCGCCCAGCAGCCCGGTGACCCCTTGGGGGGGTGGTGGTGGTGGGAGGGTGGTGGTGGGGTGGTGGGGGTTGGGGGAGGGGGGGTTGGGGTGGTGGGGGTGGGGTGACTTGGTCCAGGTTGGGTAGATGATGGGGTTGGTGATGGCAAACATTTTGGATGATGGATTTTTCGACCAGCGATCCACCATCAGTGGCCGTCATCGAATCATCGGCCATTTGGGTCCAGGGTCAAGCCACTGACCATCCGGCCGGCTGGTCATGGCTTTGGGATGTGAAGAGCCACGGTTTCAGGGTGCCCTTCAGCCACAGGGTGGTGGCTCATTTAGTGGTTGATTGGCTGGTTGATGACTAATTGTTGATCTTGGATGACCTTTGGCGTAAATTAATGCTTAAATGAAGTTTGATCAAAGGCTTTTGGTGGATTATCTCACACTAGGGCACTTTGATGGGAGATTCGGATAGGCTAAGTGGTTCGTTCATTCCTTAAACTGATGGTTGGTGATCGCAGACGACATGTTGAACCACTCATAGTTCATTGCTGGTTTTTGCTGTAAACATCTACAGTGAACCATTCTGTTGTTGTTGCCGTTGGTTAATCATGGGTCCTCAACGATTGTTTTGAGAGCCGATGGTCTGGCCAAGCATCAACCTGGAGTTGTCATGGGACTTGGGCATGGCCCCACTACAATGGTCGCTACTCGTGGATAGGCTGCTGCTGGCACTAGCTTGGGATGCAAATAATTATATATATATATCGCATTATTTGCGTTCAAGTATACTTGCATAGTTATGTATTCTCATACTACGTTTGTGCATGACTAACATGTGCTTACAAGCAGCTAATGATAATGATTCACAGGAGTTTGTAATCTGTGGATTGTTGACAATGAAGCAATGTCATTATTCCCAACAGCGGATATGTTGGGTTTCAATCTCTAGGGTTGGGGCTGGTGCGCGTTTTTGTCCAACCCAAAAACCGGCCCTGGAACCCTGGAACCCTGGAACCCTGGAACCTTCCTTTGGAACCCGGAACCCACACTTGTGTGAAAAAGGAATAATTTATGTCCCAAAGCTCTGAAAAAAAAACACAAATTATGTCCCAGAGGTGTGAAAAAGAAAATTGTCCCAGAGGTGTGAACAAGAAAATTGTCCCAGAGGTGTGAAAAAGGAACAAGTTATGACCCAGAGGTGTGGAAAAGGCACAAAATATGTCCCAGAGGTGCGACAAAGGAACAAGTTATGTCCCAGAGATGTGAAAGAAGAACAAGTTATGTCTCAGACGTGTGAAAAATGATCAATCCTTGAATTTAGCAACCTATCAACATTGTCCCCTGGAAATCGTCATTGAAACGAAATAAATCAGTAATCTAAAATAAACATCCAATAACCTTCAAAAAAACATCATACGACAAATATATGGTCATGATAATGGGCAGCTGCCTTATTCTCACTCTCTAACATTTAGCAATATGGCGACGGAGAGAGGGGAACTATTTAGAAATCCAAGAACATGAACACTGGAACATGAAACTATGGTTGGAACTCGACTACACTTATATAGCTTATAACTCCTAAGGTACGGTCTTATCCCACAAAGGGTTATCTATCAAGTGTTATTTGTTTGGCTGATGTGATAAAATTAATCTTATCAAACTTTGTTACTCCTTGATCTTCCAATCCTCAGCTGTTCGTGCACGCTTCTCCCTTTGGCGCTGGCATAGGTACCATCGCTCCCCGTGCTGGTTCCCAAGGACTCCCACGACGCCGAGGCGATGCCCAATGCTTTCGTTTGCAACAGCATTTATGCCCCAACCTGCACAATCATCAGTAGACAACAGGCCTTGTACATGCTGTTTCTCTGAGGCACACGAATAATTACTATATAGCAATTTTCTCCTAGGTGCAGGAACAATTACTAGCAATTGCTAGAATTTGAAGTTGTCCCATTGAAACCCCCATAAGCTTGAAGTCCTAAAGCTCTTGGCAGTTCCTGTGCCCACAAATGTTTGATGCTGCGCTGTTCTCACTTTGGCTCTCCGTTACTGGCACTACTCCCGGTGTCCACGTGCTCTAGTTGAGCATTGAGGACAAGCCCAATCCTCGTACATGTTTCCATATGCCCAAGACATCGGACCCTCACTGTGACGCACCACCCTGACTTGAGGACTACACTAGCGTTTTTATGTTTGTTTTCCATACATGGTTGCCCCCATAGAACATCCTTGCCCATGTTCATCAAACCTGCCAATGAGTTGGGGGTTGTTGCCCACAGATGTTCAGAACAAGTGGTGAAATCAGTGCTTTTTAATGGAGATCAGGGGGGGTTGGTCCCACCTTATCCTGGCTGACCAGGTGCCAGTGCACCAGGCCAGAAGCCCAGTCGCTGACCCTGGCGGGGCCAGGTTGCCGTGTTGATGAGGGACCACCGATGGAGTAGAGCTGGGTAGGTGAAGAATCGGATGCTGACATGCTTCGATTGACATGAATAGCTAGGTTGCAGAGTTGTAACACGCATAGGCATGGGAATGTGCAAGAGCATCAGTGTGAAAGTGCCATGATTCTTGTTGATTGAAAAAATTGCACGATAACGGCCCTGAGTTAAAAAAATGGCACAATGGCCATCATTGCGTCCCGGTCGTGCCCCTCCAATGGGTACACCCCGGAGGATCAGATGCAGCTCCCTAGGCCAAATCCACTCCAGTGGTTGGAGGCCATCTCCGTAGCGTCTTCGACCTGGACGTTGGAAAGTGGGATACCTCGTGGTTGCGTTGGTTGGATCCAGCTCTTAATCGCCCCCAGTTGAGTCATAGGTGATGATCTACCATCCAATAGCAGAGGTTATTGATACTTCCTATGGATCTCTTGTTATGACCGTTTGCATCCCTAGTTTCGAAGTTCTATAAGCCATCAACTGCTGATTGCGTGAGGGATACCTGCCAGGCGGCCGTGTTTCGGAACTGCCGGTGGCCGCCGTGAAATCTGCAGATCAGTCACATGGCGACAGGAGAAACGGCAGCCTGGGGATCTTATATGCCCTGCCCTAAGGCTGAATTTCATTAGGGGAATTCCATTGCTTACAATGAAAATGGATAAGTCAAATTGATTGACTAAAAATTCGCAACTCCTTTCATATCCAAAGAAGGATCATGGCATGCAACTTTCTCTATAAATAAAACTAATCAGTTCCCTTTCGAGGTAAAGGAAGGTGGGGAACCCACCTTCAGCTGCAACTGCTTTCACGGCCCTGGCAGGTCACCGGTCCTAGGGAATGGTTGCCTGGATTTCATGTGGTTTCTTCCAAGAAAAGCAGCTGTTCCCCGCGAAATGGACTGCAGATGTCCGAGTCATGGGAGGGATTTTTGTCCTGTTGGGGCCGCAAATCATTTGGGTTGGTGCCCGCAATCGTCAGGGCAAATCCGAGTGAGGCCCTAGCAAAAAAAAATCATTTGGGTCTATGGATATATACATTGGCGTTGCAACAGGGAGATTCGGGGGGCAGCTGATGCGGGGCCACCTTGCAGGGGTCACGCCCCAGAGCTGTATATGGCCATGATGACTGTCTCATGCTGGCCGTTGATGATTGCAAGACCATACAAACCACCACTACCTGGCTGGTGCTTTTAAAGATTTACTTCTTTTCATAGCACCAACCAGGTAGTTGACTGATTTGTTCGTTGGTGTTGCTAAATCGTTGGTTGGTTGACGAGCTGACGAGCATACCTTTCATAGGGGTGGTTCAACCACCAACCAGCGACCATTCGGTGCCAACCTTGGTATGAGGCCTCGGAAACGAGCTGGCTGAGGTCCGTTCACCGGGTTACCTGGTTACCAATCTTATCGAACATGTTGGGGCAATCCATGGTGATGGTGTGGTGGTTGATACGGGTCAAATCACAAGAATCATGATGAATTACACATCAGTAGTGATTACATTTATAGCTACTGTATCGTAAACAAGGCCGGTTGCCAACGGGGACCAGCATAATCATTAGATGGCCCTGCTCTTGCCAATATAATTTCGCTGGTGGTTTTAAACGTTACGCCCTAGTACATACAAATGGCGGTTACTTGATCATCATATTTGTCATTCGGGTGGTTCAACCGCCAACCAGTAGTCTTTGCTCATGTGGTTATTTCTATGTTTGGTAAGGTGAACCAGCATAATCGTTGAAGAACACCAACACTAACCAGGCTTACCAACGTAATCACAGAACCCTTTGGTGATTTCTCTCCGTACCTTTACATCACCGAGGTACCTCAAGGGTGGCTTCAGAGATGAGGACCTCAACAGTTGGGCGGCCCAGTTGGTGGGTACCGCGCAAGATGCGTAGTGGTGACTTTGGCCCCCGGAGCTGTGGAGATTCTTCGCGCGCAGCGCTGTGAATTCATCTACCTGCCAAGGCTGCCAAGGGATTGACCTTCCTGGCTTTTGTCCACTTTTTTCCCAGCCAGTGGGCTGCTATCCTTTCACCCGCTTCGGGCCACAAGACCCTCAAAGCACAACACATTGTGCCGCGCCTAAGATCGGCTTCCGCCCTCTTCGCGTCATGTGCTCGCATGTGGATAAGCTGCGTGTGTTTGTTTTGTATAGTCGATTCGAAGCATGCTGGCCACTGAACAGAAGTAACGAGTGTGTACGTTTCACGCGCAGATGTGCGTGTACAGGTATAGCCGTGCGTGCATGTACAAGTCAAACTTATTGAGCACATGTTTGATGAAGTGGCAGTTCAGACTAGGAAAAAACCAAAGTCAGTTGGTTCAGCAAGATCAGGATTTGCTTCGATGAGTTGTCTAATGAGAGATTCATGTGAATGCACCGCTTTCAGTTTAACCCGATGATCAATCATCAAAGCACTGCTCAGCCATTCGAGTTCCACAAAGCATGCAAATGTGAAGGTTCACTTGGCAAACCCACGAATCAACCCAGGCAGTGGATCCTGGTGTATCACTCATGGCTGCAGGCCCCTGGGATGCCCAAAGATGATCTGAGGCTTGTTGGAAGAGATCTCGCAAACTGACACCTTTCCGGAAGGTGCGGCCATGAGGTGATGGAACCGCACCAGTCATGGGATGCTTGTGGCAAGTCTTGGGACAGACGCACCCATGGAAACATGTCTTTGGGGTGAGGCTTATCCATGGTTATCCATGGTCATCCCTCTTTCTATGCACCATTCTCAAGATGTTCCAGCGTGTCACGCCACTTGATCTCTTTCCTGTGCCACAACGCTGGGGAATTAGAGCGCTGTCAGAATAAACGATGCTGTGATTGCGGGCACACGCATGTGGGCGCAGCTGTCTTATCCTCCCTTGACACAAGCATGATTTTATGTGCAAGTACTGCAATGTTGGCTACATTATAGATGAGGGCAAAGCTTCTCTTGAACCTGTTTCCGTATGGGACATTAATAAGATACGACGTTCGAGACGTTCCTTCGCAACCATTCTTGAGGTGGACGGGGATGTTTTGGTGACCCAGATGCTTGACTAATCATCTCATAGTGTCATCAGAACAGGCACTCTTGAGCACCTTCAGTATAGCCATCTCAATCGTCGCACACCCAACACACACAAACACCCAAGTATGAAAAAGTAGTTATTCATGCATAATTACAATCCAGGTTTACTTATTCTCAGTACCTGCATGTATTCGTATAGTTTCGTACACACATCATGAACATTTGCATGCATAAACGTTCATGTTTTGGCATGTTCACTCATGCTGTGCGACATCGTCCGAATCTTTTACCACAACTCTCCGAACTGAATTACTTAGATTGCAATATCAACTCGGGCCCGGGCCATGGTCCCACACAGATGTCAGTTGTGTAATTGTTGTCAATTGTGTCATGTCTCCGCATGTTCTTTGTCTTTGTTTTTGTTGTTGTCTTTGTCTTTGTCTTGGTCTTTGTCTTTGTCTTTGTCTTTGTTGTCGTCTGTGTCTTTGTTTTTGTCTTTGTCGTTATCTTTGTCGTTGTGGTTGTGGTTGTGGTTGTGGTTGTTGTTGTTGTTGTTGTTGTTGTTGTTGGTGGTGGTGGTGGTGGTGGTGGTGGTGGTGGTGGTGGTGGTTGTGGTGGTGGTTTTGGTGTTGGTTTTGGTGTTGGTGTTGTTGTTGTTGTTGTTGTTGTTGTTGTTGTTGTTGTTGTTGTTGCCATGTGCCCTCACTGGTGGCTTCAAGGTTTTACCTCGATTTTACCTTAAACACATGTATCTCATTGTATCTCAATATCTCACTTGTTACCTTCTCACAACCGGCAGATGATTAATGATGGGATGCGGCCACTAAGCACCATCCAGCTCTGTGCTTCAAACGCTTGCTCCAAACGGATCAACCGGCGGCGCAGGTGAAGACTTCGTGTGGCCACCGAAAGCCCCGAAAGCCAACCGCAAGGTGAGATGGCCCGGTCGATCATGGCAACACCGACGTCAACGGCACATCTTTCCGAACAAAAGGGCGGGTTTACTGATGGGAAGGGGTCATAGATTCATAGATTATACTTACATGACTGAAGAAGAAAAAGTATTGGAAGGGGTCATACATGACTTGATAGGTTGCAATTGTTGGGAGAAGAATGCAGACATTGTCTATGCGAGGGGCGCACTTCCATAGCCAAACTGTACAAGGCCTGCAGTTTAAGATTACCCACGCGAATTTAGCATTCCAGCATGATCGATCATTGATTAATTAATCATCATGAATCATGAAGCAAGATTAATCTCTATACAGCTAGCAAGGCCAGTAGTCATTTAGACATCGAGTTACTTCCCCCGAAATGCTCACCACCACGGCCATTTTTGCCGCTAGGGAATTCCATATGGTGGAGGGAGCAATCACGTTTTGCGTTGCACAATTTGGATCCTCGCAGGAAGTGGTTCAATCCATTTACTAGCTGCCGGTAGTCAGAAGGTACATCCACGAACCACAGATAACCACAAAAAGAGACAAAACATAGCTATCCCAATCTATTTATATATTTTGATATCACTTGAGTTAAACAACCTTGTACTTGCACATACTTATCTCATATATTATCATTTACGTGTATCATATTTTTCAGGGGTACATGCATCCACATTGGCATAACTATTCATTCATTTGTTTGTTTTTCAAAATAGGGAACTCCAAAAAAGGTTGGTTTATTACTATAAATGGTTCACATAGGGTGACTTTGGGATACCCCTATGGCTTGAGAAACCACCGTGACAAACCGCATACCTGCTCTCCGTCGGAGAGTCTGCACCTCTTGGCAGTCCGGTGACCGGCCGAAGCATCAGCACTGCGAGCCTAGCACGAAGCATAGGCCTGTGCGACTCGTTGCTTAGCACTGTGAATCATCATGACATCCTGGTTGTGGTTCCAAGCATCTTTATTTGTCTTATTCTTTAGGGATAGTTAGTTGGTTGACAAATATGTTTCAAGACGGGTTCATCCACCAACCAGCAACGATCGTTGTTAGCCACTATAATCATCACAATCATTGTGCCAATCATTGTTAGCCATTCTTAACCACTATAGTTATAGCGGTGGTTCAGCCACCAGCCACCATCACCTGCTGACCATCAGGAACCACCTGCATGGACCCACGGAGGTCATCGGCTTTCCACAACGAACACCCCGTGTTCGCTTCGCAGGCAGCGCTGCCTCAACTGAGCCGAGGTGCACGGCTTGTCAGTTCGCTGTGAGGTTCAACTCCAACACGTAGGCCCCACATCAACAAGTAGTTGAATGTGATGGTTTAACCAGAGTGAATGATAGGTTGAATGGTTAATTACTATCACTATCAACATTTAGTGTTCTCAAAATAGGGGACCCCCTAAATCATCTATTATTAGCCAGTGATAGTAATAAACCAATCATTGAGGGGGTCCCCCATGTTGAGAAGCCATCACGTATATCGATTATGTATCGTTATGAGCTATCCCATGAGCAGACAGGTAGAATGGCACAGATACAAGTTTGGACAGATTCTTGGGGACAAGCAATGGTCCATAGTGGCCAACAGGGATGCAACAAAAACGCACTTGGTCAGACGTACTTAGCACAGGATAGGACCAGCCCAGGTGATGACAGGACGACCCCAGGATGGTTACAGCCGAGGGGGTGGGACCAGCGACGGCTGGTGCTAAGCACCCAAACCATGACAGGTTTCTGTGGCAGATTTGGACCAAATATTGGGAACTCAAGCCGTTTGAACCACCTTTCTGATGGATGCTGGTTGTAAATGAACAGTCATTGAGCTGGTACAACTAGACGTTGATTAGTGTGAATCCTCCAGCAGTGACGAGTGGCCCCAGTCCTGCCAGATAAAACTCTACTCAATTGATTAGTATATGAATCTCCCACACTACTGGATTCTATCAAGTAAACTATCAACTATCAGATTAGTGGGAGATTCATACTAGTTTATTCTCCCACACTACTGGATTCTATCCCGCTTTTTCAATAAAACATACGGTCCAGGGGCACCATGGGTCAGCGATGTCAGGACCGTCACCTTGGTGGAACATGGTGGAACCACTTGCAAAAAATTAAACAATCCAGCTGGCACGGTGGGGTCAAGGGTGCTGAAGAATTGGCACCATTCTTACATGAGCACTCATGATGAGAATTGAGATCTAATAAGCACTCATGTTGAGATCATGAGGTCATCACATAGTACATGTAACCAACAATCATAGAAACCATATGCTTGATATCAGTTGTTGGTATTGCTCCGTAGGGAAACACAACAAACGAGAACCTATATGAATGGTTTCACCAGTGAAGTTGCTGGTGCTCAACCATTGGCAAAACTGGTGTGCTCCCCAGAAATGTCTAGTGGCATGGTTAGTAGGTACGATCATTCATGCACAGACCCATACACACACACGGTTCCATAAACCGCAAACTGATTGGTCATATTAGGACTTGTAATTAAAAACATCCAAAACCAGTACTCTGTTTGATCAGCAAGAATCATAAACCATGGTGATTGATGGTTCAAAGTGAGATTAACCACCATATGAACCACGAATCACCCTGAACCCTTGGCTTTCGTGCGTGTCACCTTCATCCGCTGGTAGACCCTCAGCTGTCGCTGCCTCAGGTGAATCCTATATCAAGGCCATCGTTCGTGGTGATAGTCCCGTACTGGTGGGGTCCCCGGCGTTGGATCAGGTGGATCACTAGATGCTGTGAGCAACTGAGATCTATTTGCTGATCACTTATTCATGATTGGGTTATCAGTTTTCAATTGTTACTTAGCGGTTACCCTTTCATGAACTAACCTGGCATTGGAAAATCGACCGTTTGAGGCAGTGTCCAAGCAAGTTTCTCTATATCCGGTGATTTTCCAGCTAGCCAGCTCAGTTTACCAAAGGGTATCCACCACGCGTGGTTCAGCAAAGGTGCTGATAACTACCAGGTCCAAGTGCCTTTCAGGACGGACAAAAATGTATCTCCACCTCGGCGCTCGATGATGATTCACCTGCAAGGGGGGAGTTCAAGGGTGAATTTGGGAGGAAAACGGGATACCTGCTATGGCACATCGAAGTTTTTCCCGTTGAATGTCGAACCGAACGAGCAAGGAATCGGGGCACACGGGGCAGGGCGCAAGGTGAAGAAAAATCTCGCTGCCGGGTCCACCGGTTTCAGCACAGGGGTCATAGGGGGCCACCCCAGTTTTACTCCGCAATCAACCATTGTTTAAGATGGTAATATGGCTTAATATTACTATTCAATATATGGATTATTTTCAAATCGGACCCCCAAATCATCTTGTTCATACATAGTAAAAACACCATCCATTGGTGCAGTCCCAGGCAAAGCCGTTGGATGCCCTGGCAAAAAAACAAGATGAAGCCCACGAACCCGAATGCTTACACGTAAACTTGCGCAACAGAAAGTATGAAAAACAAATCGTGCGTCTTCACCACTTTTTTCCACGTGATGAAGCGCGGCTTTCGGCGCAGCACCGCAGCGCAGCCAGCATCCGCCGCGCCAGACAATAAAAACCAGATGTATCAGATACATCTGGCCAATTTGCAGGTTTTGGAAGTCCCGGACAGTTTTACAGACTCTATTCCAAGGCCAACCTCGGGGTTTCCCGGTCAATATAAACCAGATGTATCAGATACATCTGGCCAATTTGAAATTTTTGGAGGCCCCAACAGCTCTACAGACTCCATTATAAGGCCAACCTCAGGGTTTCCCAGACAATAAAAACCAGATGTATCAGATACATCTGGCCAATTTGCAGGTTTTGGAAGTCCCGGACAGTTTTACAGACTCTATTCCAAGGCCAACCTCGGGGTTTCCCGGTCAATATAAACCAGATGTATCAGATACATCTGGCCAATTTGAAATTTTTGGAGGCCCCAACAGCTCTACAGACTCCATTATAAGGCCAACCTCAGGGTTTCCCAGACAATAAAAACCAGATGTATCAGATACATCTGGCCAATTTGCAGGTTTTGGAAGTCCCGGACAGTTTTACAGACTCTATTCCAAGGCCAACCTCGGGGTTTCCCGGTCAATATAAACCAGATGTATCAGATACATCTGGCCAATGTGAAGTTTTTGGAGGTCCCAACAGCTCCACAAATTCGATTCCAAGGCCAACCTCGAAACACTTCAGGGCCTACGTCCATGCTACCAAGTTTTTTTTTTGAAGCTCCAGCCAAAACTCTTTCCAAGTATAAGGAGTATTCATCTGGACATGTCAAGTAAAATAATTAGACAATCATCGTCATCAATCAGCATTCCAAAAGTATTGCAGAACATACTTCAAATTCGGACAGCGCCTCTGCAGATTTTGACCCAGCGCCGCAGCGCAGTCACGATCCGCCGCAAGCGTGGCGAGCCTGGCAGCATTTCCAAAAATCACTTACCGACTTTTGATTTTTGCAATCCTGAAACAGCATGTCAATCATTCATCAGCTCAAGATCAATCAAAACCGACAAGGTCAATATTTCAAGTTCCGAAAGCACTAATACAAGTCAATGTTTGTCACATGACAAGAAAAGCCCCCCACGCCTGCACAGTTGCCATACAAGTAGCTCGAGCAGTTCAAGCCAAGCCGGCATCACCTGATCGAATCTCCAAGAAATTTATCGGATTGTGCGGTAATCATTGATCGTCGAAACTATTTATCAAGAAGTGACAATGGACTGGTTTGCACTTTGAATTGTTAGTCCGGTGCACTAAACAGAGAACGCACTGAAACAACAAAGCTTCAGTCCACGCTACGAGGACAGCGCCGCCGATAGCAGATCCCGAAGCTTGACGAGTTCCATGCGCTCACATTAATTTGAAATGCATACCGGGGACAACGCCGCCAGGTTGACGCCAGCAATGAGACTCCAATTCATGTCCAGCAGCTTCAATGCCCAGCAAGACGCCGAGCAACCATGTCTGCCTCAGACTCATCATCAGGCTCATCATCAATCATCGCACCTGGTTCTGCGCAGTCAGAGCCAAACGACGGCACATCTCTGGCGGGTAAGTCTGAGCAGTACGGCATCGCGATTGACCACCTTCAGAGCCTTGCAGCCATGTGTGACTCACTCCAGGGTGTGTGCAAGTCTGATGATTGCAGCACCTGAAAAAAGCAAGGTCCATGTTCAGTGCGTTGGTCATGAACCTTGTTCTTTTACGCACAGGTCTCTGCGATTTCGTTACCAGTCCCAACAAGCGCTGATCAAAAATGCATTCATAGACCGTGTCTCGAGAGAGTAACGCCATCGTGACATTGAGCTTCCAAGAAGTTGCGAGCCATGGGTGTTCGATGATTGCCACGCGCCCATTGTCCAGTTGCCTTTTGAACAGAGCGCACGCAAACTTCCACAGAGCCAAACCCTCACGGTACTTCTTGTTCCAAGCCTGTTGGTCTTTGCGGCGTCCTTCCATGCTGTACTGCACTTGCGAAAAGACCGTGCAAGGAGGGCTCAACATCAAGAGCAGTGGGCAAAGTTTGTCAATGAGTTTCAACAAAGCCATCTGGCAGGATTTCAACGACAAGTTCCATCCTGTGCCCAAATCGATGCTTGGCCCATGGGTCATTCCCATCAAACCAACATGCGGTGCCACTCTGGGATTGCTGAAAATCTCCATGAACTGAACTGGTGCACAAGCTGCTTCCAAATGCCGGCTATCGGCCAAAGGGTCTTGACGAGAGCTTCTCATCTCTGCAGCAGAACTGTCCTCGTTTCCCACATCCCGCAAGTTTTCAGCGTCCATGATGCAAACGCAAGCAATCGTCGAATGTAGACGCTGTGTCTTGAACCGAAATGTTACAAAAAGCAAAAACACATCTGAGGAAAACGTGCCACTGACTTGTAAATCACATTGCACGGATCAGTTGTCAGCAACGAACTTCCCAAGACAATCGAACGGCAAACTTCAAATTCGGACA
>VSDK01027192.1:416360-453293 GCA_009767595.1 Symbiodinium kawagutii | reverse complement strand
TCCCTTCAAAGAAGGTTTTCCCTGCCCTAGACATTAGACATCGAAGCGTTGGTACCTCCCTGTTATGGTCGGTTTACAACTATCAATGGCTAATCTGCCGACCCCTGCCTACGCCAAAGCAGGGGCGGCGCCTGGGGCTGCTGGAGGCATGGAACTCTCACCCTTGCCAATGGTGATTTATACGGTGTTCAAGATTTCCGCTGGCCGGCTTGAACATTCCCTGGCAGGTGTTGGCCGATCCAATGGCCTGGCCAAAGCTTCCAATGGCGCTTTTACGGCGTTCATGAATCGTCCCCCGGCAAGTATGGCCATCGCACTGGCCACGGCGAAGCCTCCAATGGTGACTTCACGGCCTTCAAGATTTCCGTTTGGCCGGCTTGAAACGTTCCCCGGCAGGTGTTGGCGTCTGCAACGGCCAAGGCAAAGCTTGCAATGGTGCTTGCACGTCGTTCATGAAACATTCCCTGGCAAGTATTCGCCATCGCACCGGCCACGGCAAAGCCTCCAATGGTGATAGAATGGGCTAACGCCCAGGTGCCGCCGACCCCCTTCTATAAGAGCTAGTGTGAGCAAGGGCTGAATCCGGATTAAACAGCTGGTGATAGCTCCGTGACTTTCCTTGGAAAGCCTCAGCTCCCATCTCTGCCATTGCAAGCCCATACTCTTACGAAAGGGGTCGGCGGCACCCGGGCGTTAGCCCGTTCTTATAAAGGATGATTTAGGCGTACCCCTATGACTTGAGAAGAACGCAAACGGAGCCTTTCAAAGTGTTGGAATCGCTCAGTTGGAACAAGGAGCTGATGACATTGTTATGGTCGATGTCGACGGCATCGAACAAATCTCGGATCAAGTCTTCCTCGGTACTTCACAGTGGCGACGGGCGACGATGCATCATGACTTTTTACATTGTAATCTATGTATATGTCCATGTAATCTAATTAATCTATGTATTTGATACATCATGAAGTACATGATCTGATATGATCTCTGAAACGCGTGAGTGGCAAGACAACATGTACTTCGGAGCAAGGCACAGAGATATGAACATCGTGCGTCCTCCACTGCACCGGCTGTCTAAAACTGCTATCGCACTTCATCATCAAACTGTCAACCAAGATTAGCTAAATAGTGCTTCCCATAGACTATGAAGGAGCATGATAATCCACGCTCGAACTTCTCTCGGTGTGAAACTTACTGATGAATCATGATAGTCCCATACAGTACACCTAACTCAATAAAATCACCTAAAAAGAATTCAACAAGTAGATGTTGACACTTCTCTCTTGCATCGCAATGTGGATGACACAAGGCTTCGAAACTGAGCAAAAACGACGTCTCTCCTGAAGCCTTCGATGAGTTCTGAGACATTCAGCACGCCCTCTCGCGAGGTGTCGAACGCGCGAAAGGTCCTGCCCAGTGAAGCCGGCAGCCAAGCAGCCCGCAGAGTGTGAGCTGCCTGGCTTTGGGAAACCCATGGGCACCGCGGTGGAGGACAGGCTGAATATTCAAGCACTTCAGCGCGCGAGCAAACTTATCCGGAGCAGAGGGACAGCAACACAGCAAAGGGAGGGAGCATGAACGATGAACGTATGAAGCCACAAGGACTTAGGGTACTGAAATTCATTTGATATGGGTATATTTCTGAACACCTGCACACCCACACACATCTGTATACATAAATGTGCATGTTATGTGCATGTGAAGATTCAAAGTGGATGACGATGAGGATAAGGATCAGGATGAGGATGATGATGACGATGATGATGATGATGATGATGATGATGATGATGATGACGGTGATGACGATGAAGACGATGATGATGATGATGATGATGATGATGATGATGATGACGATGATGATGGTGATAACAATGGTGATGTTGGTGATGATGGTGACAATGATGATGGTGGTGATGATGATGACGACTACGATGGCGAAGAAAACAATGATGACGATGATGACGATGACGATGACGATGACGATGATGATGATGATGATGATGATGATGATGATGATGATGATGATGACGGTGATGACGATGAAGACGATGATGATGATGATGATGATGATGATGATGATGATGATGATGACGATGATGATGGTGATAACAATGGTGATGTTGGTGATGATGGTGACAATGATGATGGTGGTGATGATGATGACGACTACGATGGTGAAGAAAACAATGATGACGATGATGATGATGACGATGACGATGACGATGACGATGATGATGATGATGATGATGATGATGATGATGATGTTGATGATGATGATGATGATGATGTTGATGATGATGATGATGACGATGATGATGGTGATAACAATGGCGATGTTGGTGATGATGGTGACAATGATGATGGTGGTGGTGAGCATGGTGATGATGGTGGTGATGTTGATGATGGTGATGATGATGATGACGATGATGATCGATGATGGATGATCGATGATCGATGATGGGTGATGGTTGATGAGGGTGTTTGTGTTTCTGGTACTTTCTTCTCTGCTGATTGTGATTATCTCGTGTTTTCTCTCTGTGTTTCTATTCTAATTACTCCATTTGTGTTTTTCTCTCGTGTGTTTTCTCTCTGGGCTCTCAAGGTGTTTTCTCTGCTGGTGTTTATTTTCTGATGTTGTTGGTTTCTCATGTTTTTTCTCAGGCATTCTTCTGATGGATATGACTTCATTATGGGCATGACTTTGGTGATGGCTAATGGTTGATGATCGCTGGTTTATGATTGATGGTTGGTGACGCTGCTGATGGTGATTTTTTGGTCATGATGTTACTCTGTCCGTCTTGGAACATCTAAAATAGAACGTTGCGAAAACTCCGGTTTTCTAGGAACTTGAATTGAAAACGTGCTTTTCGCAACGGCCGTGTGCACTTTTTGGACATTTGGAAAACCTCGCGACCATGTTGTGTTTTTGAAAAGTAATTTTGACTTGCAAAAGTGCCTCTCGCCACAGCAGCGTGCTCTTGTTGAAGATCTCATCGACAAATCCTCTCGAGACTCTCAGTCGTTTTCGATCTTGACTTGCAAACGCTCTTCCAGCGGCATGCGATTTTGCTTGCCGCTTTTGTTTTTTTGTTTCCCTGCGCTTAGGAACGAGTGCCCCCAAGGCCTATGCTTCGGGCTGCAGGCGAAATGAAGGAGAGAAGGTGAGACCAAAGCATGCAAGAAAACAGGGACAAAGGGAACTAGCCGCTCTCAGAAGTTCAACTCAAGCAGATAGCCAGGGCCAGCGTCACGAGAAAAGCAAATCAATCGGAGGAGAGATCAGCAACAGCCAAAAGCTCAGGAGCGGAGCCAGATCAGCATCAGCTTGCCGCTCTGGCCTCCACACCTGCCGTGTTTCCGACATGTCGCGGCACACGCACGCACGCACGCATGCACGCACATACACATACACATCTTTGATCTTTCTGAACTGTACTCACACACTACAGTACCCGCTGCAACTTTCCCGAAGTCAGACGGTTTACTGACAAATTTCCTTCAATTATATGGTATGTCTTCTTACTTCTTCACTTACACGCATGAGAAAAATGTGCATTGCATGCATAGATAAACATGAAACTCAAGGTTAAGCAAAGCCGCTAACACACTTTTCCTTTCGAGGGGAGCTGGTAGAGCTACACCTACTAATCCCTAAAGGGAACAGTGCTACAAAGTAACACTGGGTCTCGGTTGTGTCCCAAACATTTATATACAAATGTTGTGGATCACAAACCAGTGTTGATAGGTCGAAGACACTAACCAAACACCCAACCTAACACACAACCACAAGAGGTCAGAGGACCTTTGGGGGTGGGAAGAAAGGTGGGTGCGAGAAATCCCTCAACAAAGACCCACACCCCCTTCACTTCCCAGTGAAGATCCGGGGAGGGTGGGTGGGGAAACAAAAACCAGGTCTTGAGCCAAAATTGGCAACAAGACCGGAGCTTAAACCTGAAAGTTTCAAGGTACAAGTGAAGACCCTTCCCAACCAACCATTCTTAAACTTGTACACCAAGAAACTCAAGGTTAAGCAAAGCCGCTAACACACTTTTCCTTTCGAGGGGAGCTGGTAGAGCTACACCTACTAATCCCTAAAGGGAACAGTGCTACAAAGTAACACTGGGTCTCGGTTGTGTCCCAAACATTTATATACAAATGTTGTGGATCACAAACCAGTGTTGATAGGTCGAAGACACTAACCAAACACCCACTGTCAAACACCCACTGTTCCCTCAGGAGATTAGTGAAGCAAAAGTAGAAAGAAAGCGGCTAGGTAGTAACTCAGAAGGAAAAGAAAAGTCCCAGACTTTCCACCCCTGCGCCTGCGTCCACGGGTCGAGCAAGCCCAGTCGACTCAGACCGTCGGAAGGATTGCTGGCACTGTCGATCCACTCGTACCAAATGCGACAGTTCAGGGAACATGCAGTCGCATGGGCACATTGGCAGATGAGGCGCACATCCTCCTGTGAACTGGTGGCCTTGATGAGCGACGATACAGCGGCCTCATTGTCAACGAACCATACCACATCCTCATGAGAGAGAAGGTCAGAGTGGATGTGTGGGACCACAAGGCCACAAAGTGATTCGCCTGGAAAGATCTGTTGGCGTCTGGGAGTCCAAGACTGAAGCACTTCAGGCGGAACCACACAAGAACCTCCAGTCGGAGGGTGCATTGGATGAAAAATGATCCAGCCCAGCCTCAAAATATCATTCTCAAAACTGGCATCAGAATAAATGCGAACGACCTCACGAGCAGGACCCATGATGCTGATGTCCCTTGGCTGAGCGTCACGGACAATGCTGCGCAGCAACTTCAAAGTTGCAATTTGGGATTGGGCCAAAGACTCACAATCACCATGTTGCTGAGCAGAGAGGACAGGTCCAGCAATTTTACCTGCATAGCCGGCACAGTTGGAAAACATCCAATTCAGATCTCCTCGGATCTTACCTGCCGTATCCCTGTCTAACACAGACGTGGACAGGGCGGTGTTCAACTGGGCCAGGACTTTGGCACGGGTCGAGGACTTTGGCTGGAACCGAACAACACCAAGGGTCACGGCATCACCAACATGAACGGAAGTGCCCAGGTAGTGGCGGTTGGCTGTAGGTGGAAAACTTTTGGCTGGTTGCGGTTCTGCTCCCATAAGCTTGAAGGTGAGCTGCAAGCCAACTTGAGATGAGTTGGTGCGAGCATCAAACTCGAAGGCAAGCTCATCATCGAAGTAGGCTGCACACATGCCATACAGGCAACGACGTGTGATGGCGATGCCTAGCTGTGGGAAACGGTTGAAAGAAACAACCGCACTCTCAAGGCCATAGGCAAGACCGTACAAAGTAGTGAACCTCCAACCGTGATTTGGGCGATAGATGGCCACATTGGAGTAGCGCATCTGCTCTTCCTGGACGGGCAACCCGCGGTAGGCGTCAGGCAAATCATCAGTGCCTAACCTGAAGCACAGCCAAGGGTACGCCTCCGCATCCTCAGGGCATTGAATGTTCAAACGGTCACAGACCATGCGGGCCACGGTGGCAACAAAGTCCACATTGACGGTGGAGATGGTTTCCTCCATCTTGGTATGCAAATTGTGCCCGGATTTGCGCCCATTATCAATGACCCTCTGCTTGCCACATGGCTGGATGATCATGAAGCGTTCAAAGAACCGCCACATGCCCGGCCCAAACTGCTTGTCCATCTGTAGCTTGGTTTGAAGAGGGCTGCAAAAACCTTTGGACTGTTCTTCCTCGGTAATCTTCAAGATTTCATCGGAGTGGAGCGGAGGCTTCGAATTAAGCAACCTCTGGAGGTCATCGGTGGCGGGAGTGCCAAGCCAAGATCCCAGATCCTGCTTTTCAGGTTGGGACACTTCCCGGAATACACCGCATGATGAGATGGGTCCCACAATGGCATACCCTCGCACCAAGTGCAACGCTTGTTCGTGGTCAGGCCACCGAAGCAAAGCTGTCAGGCAAGCAATAAACGCAGGCTTCTTCTTGTAGGCCACCTGGGCGGCACTAGCACTACGGTGCTTGACCACCTCCACTTCCAATGGCTGCACCGCCTTGGCAACAGAAACCAAGATATCCCGTTGGCGTTGGCAGAGGACATGAAGATGGTCCTGCCACACACCCAAAGCATCCACCAGGAACTCAACATCTGGTTCTGGCCAGGGTCGCGGGTGGAACGGAGATGGTAAGCCCAGAGAGGCTAGCATGTGACCCTCAGGACCAAGTCCTGGTGGCAGGAGATGATCCAAACCCCGCTGGGCTGACGCTGAGTACCTCTGCCCAGAGAGGCCTGCATAGATGCGAGTTCTGTCGCGCCCATGGATCGGGACCGGGCCCAAATGTTGCCAAGGTTCACCTCTAAGCCGCCTCCAGGCTGAAAAAGCTTGTAGAGCGGGGAGATCACAACACGCCAGACGAGCTCGCACATCACTCCAGACGGACGCTGGGATGGGCAAAGATGTGAACATAGTTTGCATCTCAGTGGCCACATCATCGGCTTTCAAGAGGTCTGGGAAGGATGACAGGCGACCAGGTTCCCAGACTGTGGCCTCCAGTCGTCCTCGCAGTGCTGTGTCCGGTTGCGAAATGCGTGGAAGCAATTTAGCTTCTAAAATAGAAGGTAACAGCAACAAAATCACCATCACAGATGGGATGTGGAAACCGTTACCCAGTAACGAGTTCTGAAGCTGAATACGCTTAGCTGTGGTACCCGAAACAGCATCGATGGCTGCTGGCGGTACTCCCATAAGTTGGGCTCGTTCACTAGGGGAAGGAGTCCTCCATTGAGAGTCCTTCCACACCAGGGATTCCTCCTCATATGCACCTGGGGGGAAGCGCTTGTGGTCCTCTTCAAAGCGTTGGGCTGCCTCAGGAGAGACTTGATGGACTCGGTCAGAAAGATGGTAAAACTCCCTGGTGAATGTGTGCATCGCACCTTGTCCATGATGTTGGATGACCTGAGTGGGCTCAATGAGGGGCCTGAATCCATCTTCCCACGCAACCTTTGGTGGTACTGGTTTGGCCCCGGTATAGCGAATAACAGGGATCTGATCACCAGGGACGGCCTGCTCCCACGTCCACATGTCTGGCAGTCTCAGGTTAGGTCCTAGACCCCTACGACGACTGCACAGCCAATACAACCGCTGCCTTTGCACCCAACCACAAGATGCTGCATTGATAGCTACAGGTTGGGAGTGGAGCCATTGGCAGTACTGGGTCAGAACCTCCTGTGGCATGCTGCGCACGTTTTCCAAGAACGCCACAATCTCAACATGCGAAAAGTCAGGATGAGCCATCAACGCCTCAAACAAATCTGCCATCACCGCAGGTTGCAAAGATCGAGGATCTTGCAAACCTTTTCTCCCTTTGTTCAAGCTGGTATTGCCCTGACATGGGCTACCGCCTCCCAGAATGATACCTCGAATGGCCCTGCGTTTCATGAAGGGGAGGAGGTCATTGAGTTGCAGAGCCTCCACACGGTCAACATGCAGGAGATTTGGCATCACCTGGTGAGCGCAGGCTCGGGCAAGGGGGTCACACTCGGCTGACACAGCATAGAAATGTACACCCAATGACAAAAGGGCAATGCAGAGGCCAGAGAAACCTGCCCAGAGGTCTAGGACAAGCCTTGTCCCCTTAAAGGGCGGCGTAGCCCAGGCATACTGGGGGAGGTCACCTTTGCCTCGCCATGTGATGGGCTTCGCGGCAGCCAGTTGGCTGGCGAGGGAAGGTATCTGGGAAAGCGTCGCCTCATCACAAGCCACTTGACGATGAGGAGGGCTGCCCAATGTGTTGTGGAGGAGGACCTTCCGGGAGTCAGTGGGCGGAGGATTGGCACCACTGCTCTGAAACTGGTGACCACTACCCAGAGGTGGCCCAGTCGAAGGTCCCCCCGCCACGGATGGCAGGGGGTGCTGTCCCTACTCCGAAGGGTGACCTTGCCTGTTGTGGGACGTGCTGCCACAGGCTTGGCCACTGGGGAGTCTCACATCGCATGCGTGGGTGTTGCCACAACCACCCGCACATCCTCTTTGGTCATTCCAAAGTTTGCATAAACGTCGTCCTCCTTTCAACATCGAAACTGTTTGCCTGTTATCGCTCTTGATTTGGCGAATGCGTTTGGCCGGAGGAGGGCGTTCAGGCTCAGGCACTGCATCTTCAGCAGCTGGTCGCTTGCGAGGATAGGCTTTGGCTTCCTGTCAGCATTAAAGCTGGACTCCTCCATTCCAAATGGGTGAGCCGCAGCGCTTCAGCCAGTGCCATGCCACCGATGTGTCCTCGACGGATCAAAGATGCCATCTTGGACCGGGTGAGCAAGTCATTCTTTTGGAGCCAAAGCAAAGAGCCTTGCCCATACTCAATGCAAGCTCGCAGAGCGAAGTCGGCGTAGCCCAAAGCCTCTGTTAGGGTGATGAAAGGGCGTTTCTTGCCCTCTGCATCTGTGGCCTCAAAGAGGCCAGCCCATGCCCATGCATTGCACAGCACTCGCATCGAGAAGTAGTACTCAATGGCACTGGCAATGGTGATGGTCTCATCCTCCTGAAGCTTGAGTTGGACCGTGTCGGAAAGCTTGATGTTCTCTGCGGTTTTGGGAATGGCCACATTCATGACGCTCTTTATGCGTTTCGCCTCCAAAACCGACATAGTTCCGCGACGAAACTCTTTGTAGACCCTGGAACGCAAGTGGTCAGACGGGTCCAACTGGGGCTCGAAGAGCAAGTTGTACTTCTTGTGGAAGTCAGCAGTCACAGACTGCAACGTGCTATCTGGGAGCACTTCGTCCACTGCGTCTGCCAACTTAGGTTGGGATTGGCTGTGCTTTCCGCTTTCGTAGGCAGCCTTAAACCTGGACAGGATGAGGCGGTTGTCTCTAAGAGACGAGACCTCGTTCAACAGGTCCTTCAGCTCAGCCTCCCAATTCTTCGCGTCCAACTGGTAGACAAAGTCATCGAGGGACTCCACCTTGTGCTTGCCGCAGTAAGCTGCGCACCATGCGGGTTCAATACGCGCCGCAGCAAAACAGGTCATCAGACCTTTGTCATCCTGCAGCGTGTCGATCTTACCGGCCGAGCTCATGGTGGTCCTGGACCAACAAGTCACAGAGACACACCAAAAGAGGCTTTGGGCCAGGCTGCGGTAGAGTGTTGGCATGTAAATAATTGCAAACACTCATACCTGATGGTGCTGCAACAGACACCTAAGGGGTACCCCGGGGCTGGTTGCTGGACATCCGAACAATCAAAAGGGCTGCCTAGAAAACCAAGCGACCAAGGGGGTGAAACACTAACAACTGCTACCTACGAGGGACTCTGAACCCAGTGGTGAACACCAAACCCAGAAACGGGGGGGTGTTACAACACACAAAGGGGAGAAGAGAGTACCCCATGCAACCCCCCGACGGCTCAGAGTGACGAAGGGCCAGCTGCTCTTTTTCAAACTCCATATGGAGCCAACCGCATGGGGAGGCCACCGCCGCATACGAAGAGCGTGGCATGCGGGCCAAGCACCGTTTGCAGAAGCCATCCTTTGGGGAGGTTGAAAACCCCACACCATCTTTGACGGGGTCCTGCAAGAAGGCGAAGCCGCGGCACCATGGGATGGGACGTCCATCATCACCGGCTGACTTCACCACATGGACCTTGCGGCCCTGTTGGATCCACTTGGTCTGCTCCATCGCCACGTCCGACGGCACTACCCCCTCCACGTCGGATCCGTTGGCCGACACATCGCTGGCTGAAGTAGAGGTAGTGGAGGAGCTGTTGGAGCCCGCATCAGCATCGGAGAGCTGGGCCTCCGCAGCAGCTGGCGGCGGTTCCACAGGATCCAGCGCCCCAGCCTCCACCTCGACAGCCTGAGCTGGGACCGCCTCGATAGCCAAAGGCGGCAGCTGGGCATTCTGAGATGCCAACTCTTGCCAGGTCCAAGACCCCCTGGGCAAGAGGTTTGTATGGGTGAGGGCCAATTCACCCAGCTTCAAGCGAAACAGTTGCCAGAAGCGAGCCATCAGCGCCACCTTCACGGACGCCGATCGTTCGACCTGAGATCCGGCGTAATGCCTGCCCATCAGCCACACTGCTCGGCTTTTGACAGTGGGCGTTGGGCCTCCTCCTGCTGGCACCTCCACCCAAGACCCAATGGCCTGCATGTCGGTGGGGTCCAACCTCAAGATGTTGCCAAGGGTCGGCATAAATCGTCTCAGACGATTATACCCAGCAGTGCCTGCTGCATCTGGTTGGGTCAACAGACCTCGGAAGAGTTCCAAACTCCTGGCTCGTGTCATCGGCTTGGCCACCTGAAATGGGGTGGACGGAGTGACCTCCCAGAGGTCTTCAGAGCGAACTTCCACCTGAGGCCACAAGAAGCCTGAATCCGAGAGGCATTCGTGGCGGAAGAATTCCCCCAGCACTTTGAGGAGGCTGAAGCCCTGGTATGATACCTCGGGGGTGGCCCAACCATATCCTGGCCTTGCACCTCGGACTCTTCGCTTGCCTTGCTTGCAGTGGAAGTGAGCCCATTGGGAGGATTGGTCCACTGGGCGGCTGCGTTGCAGGTGCTCAAACCTGATGCAGCTCGCCGCAGCTTGCAAGAACAGCGCCGCCACCAGCAAGTTGGTGCCCATCTGCTGCTTGGTGAAGAAGACCAAGTTCACGAACTCCCAGGGCTCAAGTTCAGGCTGAGGACTCGAAGAGTGGGTGGACGGCAGGAACCTGAAAGGTGTGATGAGGAAATGGCTCAGTGGAAGCTGGACCCCCATCTTGTCCTTGAACCACTGGAGCGCTTGCCACACACTGCTCGCAGCGGTCGGCCCCCCCCGGCTAACTTCCAAGAAAAACTCCAAGAGTTGAAGGGGGGAGGGCTGCTTCACACTATATTGCCGTCCCACCGCAAAGCGTCGCCATCGTTTGAAGGCAGACGTCAAGCTGCCTATGCGCAGGGTGCTGAGCTGGGCAGGTGTGGCCATGACAGACTCCTTGAGGGTTTGGAGCTGCCCTGGATCCTGCAATGACTGCATGGTGGCTCCCAGCTCATGGAGGTCCAAGACCTCCTCAAGCAGCAGCTGGAACAAACAGTCCAACTTGGCTTGACGTACAGCTTGTTCGCGGACATGCGGATCATCCTGGGCTGCCGCTGCCACAGACGGCGTAAATGGAGTGCCCCCATCTTGGATGAGCCTCCTAAAGGTGACCACTTTCGGAGGTTGTCCAGGTTCAGCTTGGAAGGCTCTGTTCACAAGCACGGCACTCTCCCTCTCCTGGATGACGTCTTGGGAGGCCTTCGCAATCGCAGTGGTGCTCTGGCTAAGGCACATGGTCCACAGACCAGCCACCGCCAAAGCCAAGGGGGCTGGTGCTCGTCAAAGGTGAACAGGGCGTAGGCGGCAGCTGCACCAGGGTTCGCTCGCCGCACCTCCACGGTGAGCTCCTCAAAGGCAATCTCGGTGCGATCGCCCACCCACGCCCTTGCAAGAACCTGGACTGTCTCCAAACTGGTGGGTCTGATCACAGGCATGACCACACCAGTCGGAAACAAAAACCAGGTCTTGAGCCAAAATTGGCAACAAGCCCGGAGCTTAAACCTGAAAGTTTCAAGGTACAAGTGAAGACCCTTCCCAACCAACCATTCTTAAACTTGTACACCAAAAATATGTTGTGTCCACCAATGTCCACAGTATTTGAATTTGTTTTCTTGCGTCTACAGGCGCTATCAGAAGTAGGCAAAAGTATGGGAAAAAAGGCACAAGAATGAGCCGAGTTTGCTTGTCCACCCATGTCCTCCGGAGCAAAGCTAACTTGGAATCGGGAGCATGATCCGCCACCAGCGATACAATCTTCTTCTCCAAGTCCGTCAAGTCTCCGAAAGTTCCTGGGCTGATCTGGGCTGTAAGGATTTTTCAAGGTCAAGAAATCGGCGAAAGTTGGAGCCCCACTCAGGGCATCAACACTTTGGGAGCTGTGCCCTGCTGAGGACTGGCATTCGCTGGTGCCCTGTGGAGGCCCTGCTCCGCAACGAGCCACGCAAGTTGTAGAGCAACGCACCTTGCTCCAAGAGCTCCGCAGAAGCTGAGACAGCAGGATCTGAGACGCGGAGCCAAGGATCCTGGACCAAGGGAAGGCAGGGAACAGAAGGGGACTCCAAACACAAAGATGTAGCAAGATGTACCAAGATGTGCCAAGGGTATCGTAACGTTACTTCGCCTTTTGATTGATCAATGACACAGATTCTCAGAACTGATCAATCCAAGTTTGTCTGCAAGTGCGAGGCAAAAGGCACCGCATTGTTGTCTCATTGTTGTCTTTGTTGGTATGGACACCTATTGGCAAAGGTATCTGGAAGGGTAGGGCGGGGTTTGGTTGGTGTAGAATCGAATGGATTCCCTGCAAAAAGGCCCCTGCTGCATTTCTTTCAAGATAACCTTTGCCGACCTTTGCAATTTAGAAGCATGGCGGAAATATGCTCAAAGAACGTTCCGAAGCCCTGCCAAGGCCTCGAGGATGCTGCACGCATGGCAACGCTCTCCAGGATCATACACCAAAACCTGACCAGGCGCATTTGGACCAGTGAAGGTGCTAGGTGGGGCTTGACCCTCGATGGGCTCGTGTATATAGAACATAGGTGAGCTTGATATTCTCCAACGATTGGTAATAGTTGTTCAACAACTGTTCACAACAAGAGTAGTACAACATACTCCAACAGTTTGACTTGCAGTGAGATGACTCAATCAAAATCTCTCGCACTCTTGAAATGTTGTCTGACTTTGGCTACTGCTAATCTGATTCTAGGCAGGCTGCGCCCGCACTAAGTGGGAAAAATTGAATCTTGAATGTCCGATCTCACACACTAGTTGATCACACGCAATGCCCTTTTCCATCCTTTCGCCTTGTCCAAAATCGGGGCAACGGCCAAATGACCAGGGATGAGCGATCGATTCCACGGCACTTGGTCTCTAAAGGCGTCATACCTAAACTGAGACGGGCGTGCCACACCGCTCAAACTCGGCTTTGATCAGCAGCCTCTCTAACAAATTTCGAGGACAGTCCTCACAAATTTCATGCAAGAAAAAACCAACAAATGCTGAGCCAAAAACTGACTGTGCTCCTTTCCGATAGTGGGCTCCTCATAGCTGAGCCATTATTCACGATGATTCATCTCCATCTTGGATCATCTTGGACTGTAGGGCAACCAAGGCACAGCACTTTCCATTTCACATCAAACTCTTCACCTTCATCTTGATCCAAGCAAGGATGCTGCAAAGAGCCCAACCTCAATTTCTACATCATCTGACCTCGAGCTTTTTAAAGTGAAAAAACATCAGCGAATTCTCTCCAGTTGCTGGCTGGCGACTCCAAAGCTGTCATCATCCACATCAAAATCACACCCAATGCCCAAACATCGGTGCGCTGATCCAGCTCGACGTTGACGTTGGTGAAGCTCTCGGGGGCCATGAAGACCATTGTGCCGACGGCCAAGGGTGCCTTCAAGGGACGCAGTTCTGGACGTGTTTTAGCAGTGCTGCCATCAACCGCTCAAGCATGGTCAATAGATTTGATGATTTTTCATTTGGTTAGTTGTTCATTCGGTTCGTTGAGAAAGTAATAGTAAGCAAGTGATCTCTCGCAAATTTCGGATGTCTCTTGTTGACTACCTACTCTTAGCCAAGGGGCATCTGAATCAGTCTTCAAGGATGCCAGGCCGAAGTCAATGAGTCTGGCACCAGCAAACTCACACCGGGCAGTGATGAAGTGGCCTTTCCTTCTCCAAACGTGCAAAACAAGCTGCAGCTTTTCCCACTGGCCATGGCATTCCCCGATCGGCCGACCCCGCAGTCGGTTCCAGACCTAGCAGTGCTGTGCTCAGTGCAATCCGTCAGGAGGATGTTGTCGGGCTTCCTCAGGACAGGCACTGCTTCCAGATCTCACCCAATCCTTCGCCATGATCCAGCTATTCTTACCAGTGGAATGACATGGAATAACGACAATACCATTCATCCCGTACTAAACCACAAATATCGACCCTCATTTGATCCCTCCCAAGGATGGTTGTCCATAGAATCCTTTGCTTGATCTGCTTCGGTGGAAAGGCTCAAATCACGATGCACCACTGGAGGCTCCATGCCATGCAAATAGCTGATGGCATAGGTAATCTCTCTAAAGTGCCTTGGCCCCACAAGCGTGGGGGAAGAGTCACATGGTAAAGGCAAGCTTTTTCATCTGTAGATCTAGTGATCTAACATGATCTAACTTCTAACTGCTCGGTGCTATAGATTCGAAGGCTTTCTCAAGTCTTCACGCCAACTTTTGACAAAATGCCGACGAAACATTGGCAGATTCCCTTGTCGATCCTGCTCTGGCTGTTTGCACACATCCTGACGGAAACTGCCGGTGCTTGTGAAATACTGTTTCGTCCTCTGAAGAAGGAGGGGGAAAAAAAAAAAACGGTGGGAAATAGGACGGAGCTGCTCCTCCTACGCCAACTAGTGTAGTACTGTAACAAATGTATTGACAGAACCCCGGAACCACTATGAACCACTGATGTACGACCCCTATTGCCAAGCTGAGAACCGATAAAATGAAAATGCAAACTGCTCTCACAGCTCGGTCCTCCAAAATCTTGTGTAAGGAAGGGCCGGAGCAGAGCTCCATCACGAAGAAAATGCCATTGCAAAAGTCTTCAAACCATTCACGAAACCTCGAGCAGCGTAATCCAAGCAGTTTGAGAGATGGCTTAATGCTGCTGAATAGCTAGAAATCACGACTGATGAGGTTGCGCATGCCATACCAACGGCATGTGCCCGCAGGATTATTTTCTAATCCTTAAGCCCACCCGATGTCCCACCAAAACTGCCAATGCAATGAAATATCTTGACCCGTGCTTACTCACCAAGCCTAGCCCGACAGAGACAATAATGACGATGTATATATTTTCTAATTATTTATTTATTTACTTATTTATCTAAACACAAGTTTAAAGATTTGTTAGGTGGCATCTCAGTTGATAAGTGTTGATGGTACTCCCAGCTACTCCCATGGAGCATGCTCTCAATCATCAAACACCTGCGCTTTTTCACCCACTTACGCCTCTCATGCCACCAAACACAATAAATTTGACAAGTGAATATATGCCACCCCTGCCCTTCCAATTTGATCCAATTCGCCAGCCCAACACGGTCACCACCAAACAAGTTGGATGCCGGGCCGCTCCGGGGTGGATGTCATGATGAGTCATGTGACCTTGATCTGCCTTTAGCCCAGTAGCTTGATGATGAAGGGGTTGTCGAGAACCAGGAGCAACTGCAGCTCTTTTCGGATGGCAGTTTCAGCTTCACGGTTCCGAAAAAAGCCATGCCTGGGTGGGAGGCCATGTCTGGCGCACATCTTGGGGATGTTTTTTTTGTCTTGGGGATGGTTGGCCAACCCAATCTCCCCCGTTCTTGTCCGGTGCCTCTGGAAAGTGAAGAAAAACGGTGTACAACAAAGGGTCTTTGTCCAATCCAGGTAGTTCCAGGTTTCAAAGCTGGGCAACTTGAGAAGCTATGAGAAATCTCGATCGTTTCACATCGGGCCTACTTCAGAATGCCAACAAGGTGCCAGATCTTTCGCCATTTGATCCTGGGAAAAAAGACAAAAAGATGTGCAAAGTGCTTCATCGAACAGGCTTCACCGCATAGACTGATCAAGGAAACGGGCATAGCGGTGTCAAAATGTGACAAACCTTTGCCAAGGGTCTGCTTCACAGCGACAGCTTGAGTAGATTCATGCATGCGCCATTTGGAGACGGATCCAAAGGCACCCTGCAGCCGGCACGTTGGGCGCCAGGATGCACAGCTTCGCTTGTGAAAACGCTGATTGGTCACATTTTCAACGCCCCCAACGCCTCCCCCAATTGGCTCTCAAACGTGTAAAACGCAGTGATTGGACGGTAAGCACCACGAAATTTCCTTAAAAGGCGGACTTCACACACAAGGCGCGTCAAAAAATATCAACAAATGATGGAAACTCACTCCATGACTGGCGGCCGAATGAATGGAAATACGGGAAAGCTGCATCACTTATAACAAGCCGCAGCTTGCAAAACCTTACAAGCATTTAGAACATTAAAGAGAAAAAGGACTCCTCGAAGCTGAAGTGGCCAATGGTGCATGATGCTGGTGGCACGTTCGTGCACGTTCAGATCCCCAAAATCCAATTCATGCGCTTTCAGCCGCTTTGGAGAGCTCAAAGCAAAGTGTTGCAGCTTTCCTCGAGATCCGGTGGCAAACCGGAGCCAAATGTCTCCAGCACAGTGGCCAAGCATATCTCACAATAAAAGCTGCAGATGTATCTTGACCTACTGTCGAAGCGTTCCTAAGTCTCAATCAACTAGTCAAACGACCAGTCATGAAACGACATGGGCGTTTCTCAAAACAGAGGTGCCCCTAAATCATCCAATGGCTGTCATCTCACTAAGAACGCAAGCATTTTGGGGGGCTCCCTATGGCTTAAGAAACCCGCATATTGCAGTTGTTTTATCATAACTTTGTTGGTGATTATCCCCTGCTGTGAATCATTACTAACCACTATTGGTTCATTTCATTGGTTGCTATCTCTTCATTAACCACCACATAATTCCTTTCCAGGTTGCGAAATTGGTCCTTCACTTGCTGGTTTGAGCTCCAGGTTCGTGCACGCCTCACCGGCGCCTGGTTCGAGCCTGCAGGATGGTGGGGCGTCTCAACAAGTCATCCCAACATCACGCAGGACCATTGCCGGCCAAAAGTAGGCTCAGAACATCAAGCCCCTGGAACTTGAAGTAACCTAAAGGAAGTAAAAGGAACCTAAAGGAAGTAAAAGGAAGTTATATAAAGGAATTTCTATAGGAAGTAAAAAGGAATTTCAGAATAATACCGATTGAGTATGCAAGAAAAGGAATTTCAAGGAACCGCCAATTTCAGAACACCCTACGCCCAACTGCACCAAAAATGTCGCCTGGAGAGCCGAGATCTGGAGTCGAGAAGATCTGCCTTGGAGGCAGAAGCATGCAGAAGCATCGTTTGCTTGGACCATAGGGGAAGCCAAAGTTCAAAGGTCGGAAAGCCCATGAAAGTCGATGAAAGCCGATGAAAGCTTCCACTTTTAAAGGTGTCGTTTTTCTCTCTCGATTTACCAAAGATATCAAACATGGATCATGATAAATGGCCTATGGCAATCATCTCTGCCGAGACGCCAGGAAAACCTTTCATCTGCGTAGAAACGCCGCGACCCCTGTCACCAATGTCACAGGTCAGTGTGTCAATGATCCCCAATGGTTTCAGCCAAAGTGCGCTCTCTCGTCCACCCTCTCTGCCTTTGACATTTTGTTGGCCAACGTTAGCAGAAAACCGACTTCAACTTCATTCAGCCTCCAAGTCTGAAAATCATTTCTAGTCCGTATCCAGCCAGAAGTCTCCACCTCCACTGGCTCCATATTTTATCACTTTAATCATTCTTTAATCACTGACATCAAACAGCATGTCATGTCAAATCAGCGCAATCTGACGCCTTTAGGCAACCGCAATCCCAGCAATCCACACGCGCCAAGCACGCTCCCATGACTCAGTCACACAGCTCAGTCTTTGGAGCCATGGGGTCCGTCGTTGCCATCGGGAAAAATGCAGTCGTTTGTGACATGTCCAAGTGAGATGTCATTGAGATGTCATGCTGAGACGTCTGTGCCAATCTGTTTGCGAATGCGCGTAGCTCGCTTAATAGCAAACTGAAGTACGACAAAATGAAACATTTCGAATGTGATACGATTTTTTCACAAATCAGAAGGCCAACATGTATTCAAGCGCATTCTCATCATCTTAAAAGTTGCCATGCATTCGGAAGCGCTCTCGGAAGGTGTGATGCAGTTGCGCAAGGCAGCGCCAGTCGTGATGGAATGCCATGAAATAAACACATAATATTTGACATGATTCCAAAAAAAGGCAATATCATTCCAGTAGTGTGAGGCATCTGTCCATGTGATGGTAGCACCGTGTCTGGGATACATGTTCCTACTTTGTGGTGCGAGATGTTCCAGGTCACAAAATTGATAGTGAAGGGTAGCAAGCTGCTGGCATTCACAACTAGCCACTGCTGGTTGGACAGTTTTTAACCTCACCCATGTTCTAGTAACTGTAGCAAATTCAATGTCAGGTTCCGGAACCCGCGATTTGTTGTTGCTCATCTTTGACAACTTGATGCCATTCTGAGAGCCTCATCAGCTACACTGGCGGATTGGAAGCATCGCTCAGGCAGCCCTAAAAGATACAACCTTTCATCGCTATGCCATCGTGCACCCGTGCAATCCGCGGCTCCTGAACAGTTGCCTTCTTACGATTTCATATGTGCCATGGGTTGCAATCCCAGCCATCTTCCGGTTCTACGACGACATCTCATCTCCACAATGTGATCGGTACTGTTGGAAGCTGCAACATCAATCAGTGGTCACAGCCAACCTGGCCCAAGACGCCGCAACACAAAGTGTTTTGGGGAGAAGGGTTAGGAGGGATTGGGCTGCCCACATGGCGAGATTTGAGTGCTGGACAATGCCGCCACTGATCTTGCCAGGGATCAAGCCTTGGTGAGCACAGGTAGCACGTCATGTAACACAAGACTCCTGCAATGTGGAGGATGTTGCCATATATGTTTTTGATTCGATTTGCGGGATTTAGGGTCTTTAGTCCAAAGTTTGAATGAGAGCACAGAGAGAGAGAGAGAGAGAACAAAAAAGGAAAAGGAAAACGAGCGAGGTAAGGAGATCCAAAATGGAAAGCTTCAACATCTTCGACACTTGAGGTGCCTTCAACTGGCAGATGCCGTTCTTTGCCAAGGTGCCACTGTAGCCCGCACAGGCCGTGTAGGCCTTACAGCTTTAGAATCACAGGACCCAGCATGGCTCAGCATGGTAGTGCCCCTGTCGCCCTTGAAACACCACAGGCTACAGCAATGCTGTTGCACTTCCAAGTGGCCCTGTCCATACTGGGCAGTTTCTTCTGCACGGGGTGTGCAGCACGCTCCTTGGCCTTCTTCCTTCAAGGGGCTGGCAACACGCATGGAACACTCGCTCAGAAAGCCTCTGGCCACAATAGCACACGAGTGGAAAGCGGTATGCAACGATCCTCTTCAAGCGTGGGGTCTCTGCCACGGAATCTCTTTACATATCTTAACATTCAACTCAACCCTTCACATTCAACTCAACCCTTCACATTCAACTCAATGCACTCAACATCATTCAACTCCATCTCTCAATCTCTGCTGGCTTTCTGATCTTTCTGCAAGCTTCAGTCCTCATGGTCTCATAATGCAACTCCATTAAGCCAGACCTGCGAATCATGGAGGGTACTGGAGGCTGTGGGCTTCTCAAGTGACAAACGGTGAACTTCGAGTTCCGAAGCACCAAAACCATCAGCCGCCAAACCGAGACAGCTTGAAGTGACGGCCCTGAGCTTAGGAGGTTCACTAACGATCAATTACTTACCAACATCCATCATTCATCCATTGAAGCTGAGCCCTCGTGCGAGGTTCGAAGTGCAAGCTGGTGGCGCGAAGGTGCCAGAGAGCGATTGCCAAGATATTCCTCGAGAGCAGTGGAGGGAATTCCATCACGGAAATCCTCTTGACTCTAAGCATCCTTAGCGTGCCTATGCTCAACCGATCTCAACCGTCTAGATCTCAATACGCGAAAAAAATGAACACGAAGAAAAGAGTAACAGCATGTGACAGAATGTAGCACTGTAGGAAAGATCAATGGTTGATGAACTGAATCTTTCGTTCCGCACCTCAAAGATCTCATTGGTCTCCTCATAAGCTGGTGGGAAACGCTCGAGTTCCTGCGACCGCGAGTGGCGACCCTTGCAACACTTCAACGGCGGAGCTCCCATGCAGCTCCTCGGTGCCCTTCCAAAAGTGCGTCTTCGTGGGCCGGTACCTGGCACAGCACAGCAGGGCACAGCCCATCTCTCTGATAGCCCGATTGCGCACTTCTCGGGGCCCAGCGCCAAGACAGTGTTTCCACGGTTAAAGCCTGGCATCCCGTCACTTCATCCTTCCATGTCCTTCCCAACCCTTGGATTCTTGGAGATGACCTCACTGATCCAACCAGCCCAACCCTTAGATTCTTAGAGATGACCTCAACGATCCAACACCGCAAGCCAAAGCCGATATTGCGAGGCAACCAAGTTCATTTTGATTTCCCAGAAATGGGCCCTGCATCAAAGACATTGAAGAAGCCATCACATGCCAGGCTGTCCCATGCTTTCGGAGGATCCGCGAACAGATCCTGAGCTGCCAAATGGATGAACTGCCCTGAGTTCCGCATGTTTGTACTCGTTTTTAGCAGGACACTCTTTGCAAATGGGTCGCTAGAAGCTGGGATGCGTCGCTGGGAGGGCGACAGGTTTGAACCAAATGGTCTTCGCATGTGGCAATGGGAGATGCATGGATCTGAGCTCGAAGATTTGAATTGTGGACCCCGAAGCCTGTGGGAAGCCAGTTGTATCTGATAGCGATCCCGGCTGCAACATCGAGTGGGCCAAAACCATGTTCACAAAGCAGCTTGTGACTGTTGGAAAAGAGGTGTTTCCCGCCCTTTCGTTTGGTCCACGTGCGGGCTTTGAATTGGTACCTGAACTGGAACGCCCCGGAGCTAATAGCTGAAGACCCCATTAGCTTAGGCTGTTGGGGAACGAGAAGTCTGCAACCTGCAGTTTTGTATGGTTTTGTTGCGTCTTGTCCGTGAATTTTCTTTGGCTCAGTCCTCGTTCCTGGGATTCTTTGTTTGGATTCTGCTGGATGTTCCTTGTCGATTGTTGCTGTCAGAATGCCCAAGGGATCCTTCTCTTCCAACAGTGTTGCAATGGGATTGGAACTTTGTCATGCGACATGAGGACAGGATCGACAAAATCATGGCGCATAGCCTTTCTGGGAACTCCGATGCTTCCATTTCTGAGGAATCATTTATGGATATACCATGATGTACCCACTTGAATAGTGGAATGGCGTGCACAGCTTCGAGAGAAAATGTGAGTAGCGGTGACAACATCTTTTTGGTGACGAAGCGGCGTCTAGCGGCGTCTAGCTGAAGGCGAATCACGCACATTGAATGACTATCCGGTTTCGCATTTATAGTTGCAGCTGCCACGAACGCAGTGGTCGCGAAAGAACAAAAACTTCAGCTTCTCCCAATTCTCAATCCCCAATAATCCCCTCATATATCAGTCCTTCACATTGTTTAAGTCAATGGAACTCATTGGAGCAACTGCAGTCCGGCGCTATCATCCCGCCCAAAATAAAAGCACCGTTTGTGCTGGCGGGCACTGTACCCTGGGCATGTGGACTTTGACCACTGCCAAGTGCGTAACCAGCTTTCAAAATTCCACTAGTGGCCTACCTGCCAACTAGCTGGCTTTGAACTAATTAGATGGCTTCAATTCGTGGTGAAGCCATCAAAAACCGTCAAGAATAATCAAGATTTCAATGCAACGATCCGGAGGCTTTGTCTTCGCCGCCTACCAGCTGCTGCAAAGAAACTGAAGAATTAGTGAATACTCACCATTTCAATTTGAAGGTTCAGGTTGCGAACAAGTCTCATCACACCGGAACTCCCCACGTTTGATGAGTCCATTGTTTGCCGGGCACCTAGCACCGCTGCTCTCCACACAGGCGGAGTTAAAAGTCACTTGCGATGCCTGGCACGAACTTGGAAAGACATTTTTTTGCAGAAATCAGCAGGGCAGAGCTGCCAAGTCGTTGGGAAAGCTTCCCCGCCTGCAGGCTGCAATCGCCTTATGTCGAGCCAACAGTGCCGAGAGAGCAGAAGCGTAAGACCATGTAAGATCTGGCACGCCAGCTTGCTCACCTGGACACATCTGGACGGCAGTGCTCAACCCCCGCCCCATCACAGCAGCAAACAGCCGTTTCAAGCGTGGCACCGACATCTGGCCCACTCTTCTTGATTTGCTCCGACATGTGAACTCCAGGCATCCCGACGTGCGCCTGACAAAGATTCAATGCAGCGATGCAATCAGGGACTGGTAATGACTCCTATCCTGCGCTTGCGGCGCTTGCCTTTGCGTTCTTCATGATGGAGTCCCCCATCTGAAGAGTATTCCAGCCGGTCACCTCAAGACTCTTCGCTGGGTGTTGCACAATATCAGACATATTTTGATCAGCATCTTCGATATTGAAACAAAGCACGCGCTTCTGAACTCGCAGTCAAGCCGCCGTTCCATGAGATAGCTGCTGCCAAATCTCTGCCAAAGCCCTAGCATCCTTTATGGTCAGCTTGTCTTCGCACCACGCATGCGCCACCAAGTACCTTGAAAAAGACCAAGATCCAAGTGGATCAGCAAGGAGGGTGGCCCCTTTATTGAAACCTGGATATGGGTCAATACTACCCAACCAATGGCCAGTAGGAGGGAACCAGGGGTACGGGGTTTTGACCCACAGCCACCTGATTCAACAAAAAAAAGGGTCCTCTTCAGGGGCCAGTCACCGTGCCAAGCCAAGGCGCAACTGCTCAGCTAATGCATGTGTGGTAATAAACCACGGGTTCCCAGAATCGGTTGCGGCACAGGAACTGTAGCCACAATACCTGAGGGACGCTCCGCCGAAACAGCAACGACAGCTACAGCAAAGTGTAGGCAAAGTATGGCAAAGTCAAATCTCTGGATCTTATTCTGTCAGGCATTGCTGCTCTGAGCATTCGCATGGTTCACTGGGCTGCCCATTTTCACCAAGACTCCTGTCTCCGGGGTAGCGACCAATCAGCAAACCCACCAAGCCTCCAAATTCAGCAGCCGAATTCTGGTCCCGGGGGAACCCAGGGCGCCATCCTCTCTCCGTGGCTAATTCCTACATCACCCTGGGTTCTGTTGGAATTCCCCAAGCATCGAATTGCAAATACTAAAAAGAAAACACCGGCAAGTGGCTCACCACTGTTTATCGCTTTAGAGAATCATTGGGGTCCCTCATGCAACCAAGCCATATCCAGTGAGGAAAGCTTGCCAATCATGCGAATTCTGCCCACCGAACGCGCAGCATCTCTCCTTTGCTCCGATCTACTGCATTCACCTCATAGTAGCGAGCCATTGACCTTGGTACAGCCCCGCAGCACAGATTCCCTTGTCAGGCGATCCTATGCCCATGGATGCACTTTGCTCTTTCGGAGCCAATAACCCGAAACAGTACCCGCCTAGACCGCTAAAAAGAGCCAACGATTTTCAATTTTGCTGTAGGATCCTCCTCATTTTCCAAGCAAACGAAACCGCTCTCAGTAGAGCCAAGTGGCTTGACAATGCTGGCAGCCGCGTTCAGAATTCGATAGTCATGTGGTGGGAGAACTGAATCCTTGCAGTTACTGGCAATTTAAGAGGAGCAAACGCCAACCACAACTACAGCTCTTGCAGAAAACATCGACTGGAATCCACTGGGTCTGATTTAGTGTTCCCTGGTTGCTCATCGAGTAATTCTGCTACTACCTAAGCCAATCCAGGCAGATCAAGACAGTAAGTGTAGCATACATCTTGCAAGATCAGCTTGTTGGTTCCACTGATCAATCCAAGGCTCCCTTGGGGCAGCTGCCACGAAGTTGCTGACAATCATCGTCTGCGCGTCGAGTTCACAGGGGCTTTCCGCATCCCGTGACCAAACTTCCCCAGTTTGCTGCAGCAAGGGCTCCTCAGATCTGAGGGAAAACGCTTCAAGTTTTAGTTCGAGGTCTGCTTCTTGGCGTGCATTCTTGGTGGAACATGGTGGAACCTTTGCCCTTGATATGCGGCTTGATCATGAAATATAGTAAATCGGCAGCTTCAGCTGGGATCGATGGCATCCAAGTTTCAGAGTTGGAACACTTCGGCCCAGCCAACCCTTGCTGTCTTCCAGTGGTTGCCAGCACAGTGTCCTAGCCCAGAGGTGAGGGGAACCTCCCCCAGTGTGCAGTTCAATATATCCAAAAAGGATTTTGACAAAACCAGCCGCAAGAATCGATGGTCCTCCGAAACGAAAGACTTGGACACAGCCTCCAGGTTTTGTGCCTGCCACTTGAACTTTGGCTCTGATGGGGTCCAAACGGTTCCAGCAAGTTCAGCCGGCAGGTGCTCGGTGCCAAAATATATTGCTTTGTTTCGAAGAGATGCAACATTTTCTGTCCGCAGGTCTGTCCTTTTCACTCAACCAGTTTTCTGACGATTCCCCGACATGGTTGAGAAATCGCCTGGAATCCCAGCTCCAATTGTTTGGTTCAAACAACGGGTTCCAACGAAACCGATTTTCTCATCCACCCGGGCCCCCCACGTTCAGCCCAGGCACGCTGTAAAACCAATTCAGGCAGCCGGACTTGGGCCATGGCGCGCTGGAGTTGAAGCGTTTTCTCTCGCAGGCCACGACTCCCTCCAGGAGCGCAAGCCGTTGAACCTGGCTACGGTTCACCCTCTCCCCCCAGGTGAACACGTGAGAATGCTATCAAACTAGCAGCTAACTAGCATTGGGTGAGAACATGTTAGAATCCTTCTGGCAGCTCCTTAGCTCCCCCTTTACCCTTTAAAAGGCCATATGGGTACGCCTGGCTCCGAATCGCAAATTAACAGGTATCAATTGATGGTTCATACTAATCTATAATAGTGGCTAATGATCAAGAATATGCACACCAAAGGGAAGGGATTGAGGGCAGGTCAAGGCCATGCCCCGCCTCGCTGACAAAGAAGTGTCTGCCGTAGACCTCTTCCCAGGGTCCGACCGAACCGTCGTTGTACCAGGCATTCCTCATGTGCATCCGCGAAGCTTAGCCAATCCGATGCATGAAGCTTCTGACCATCTGTAAACGCATCACCTCATCATCTCACCATATCTACCCATATCTCTCCATGCTCACTCCTAAGTGAAGAGCTAGCCATGCAAAGCGCAATCTACATCCATCTTTGAGCCCAGCCGGGCCAGCAGCTTGGTTCTCAAGACCCACCCTGTGGCTGAGAATCACAAAGTTCAAGGCATCATAAAGTATGCCACTAGTGCCACCTGACCAAGCTGAAGCTGCACACATCTGCTACACTTGCCATCATTTAAGGGCTGGATATTAGCCTTTGGGTAACTTCTACTCGCATGAGAATGGAGATGCACTTTTGGCTCGGACCGATTACTTTCATACATGACGATTCATAACACGTCAGCATATCACGTTTGTTTGCACTGCCATATCATGATGACCACCAATATGAAATGATATCATTCCGCTGTAAGCTTCGGAGAATGGCCTCCTGATCGCAAGTGATTTCGCAAAATTGCACATGCCCCCAGGGACAACCACGTGCCTCGCCTCCACTGAGGATGCTTTGCTGCAGGTTATCGGAATCTGCGGTGGCGAATGGTGGTGCAAACTGGCACTGTGAACATTCCAAGAGCGAGTTTCAGGAGCACCCAGAACTCACCTTTGCCATTCGTTTCTCTTGGAGAACTTGCTGAGAGCCGTTCTTTTGAGAAATATGGTCTTCGTATGTCGTGGTTGCTTCCATCTTGGGGACAAGCTAATGGATGTTGGAATCTTTATCATGCTTACCTACCCAACCTTGGCCATAGTTTTGGATGTGGTGACGTCTGCGCAAAGCTTTGAAGTCCTGCCATGTCCTGCCTGGAATCCGATCTTCAACATCAAGGATTGCATTGAGGAACTCCCCCAAGAAGGTGGCAGCAATTGCAGGACCATCATTCCTTGAGCCGCAGAAACTCTACATGCAAAGTGCGTGACTTGCATGCGACTCGTATGAGATCAACACTGGCGCTGTGGCAAAACCTGCACGCATGGCATGCCGTGGCTCTGTGGTCGGCCCCATGCTTTGTTGTACACCGAGCCGTTCACGAAATATTTGGGTTCGCCCATAGGAGCGCACCCGGGTCTCTCCTGGAGGATCAGGACCCGAGCCCGAAGAACAAATTTCAAACATTTCAAATAAACCTTAAATGTTCAAAGTTCAAGTTTTTTCGAATATGTTCAAACTAACCATGTTCATCCATTTTCAATTCTTTGGGGGGTTCATTTTCGAACTGACCACTTAATCAAACCGCAAAGAAAGGATGCCATGGAATAGCCCATGGCTCTCGGTCGAGAAAGAACGACTTTTCTGTACCAAACGTCCCCACTTCATGACCTCATCCCCCTTCCCTCCTGCACCATCTGGTACCAGGGAGGACAAAAAGTGTTTGAAAAGGACTGCTTCCACAGGCGTGGCAACAACTGCGTGTAGGACACGAATTGTTTCCTGATTGCTGAAGTCCTGTTGCCTTGGGATTCGAAGCTTATCACATCACGCAGGTTCCGCACATGTCTTTTCCAGTGAAAGATCACTGAATTCCAAAGCTTTGCAATATCCAAATGTATCTAGTGCCGAGTCAAAGCCGCTCATTGCAGAAGAAAACACATCACCAGGTGCATCCACAATTAGGCGCAGCAGTGAACGCATCGACATGGCAGCATCGCGCTGCCACATGAAGTAGTAGTCGTTGCTGTGATTCGATGAGACCTGTGCGCATGCGACATGCCAAGTACGAACACAAACATGGTCGGAGATGGCAAGATGGCACGTCAGCTATACACATGTAAAAACATATTACTTATTCATACACATATTACATATACATGCAGCATCAGAGATTGTGAGTGTGTTTGCTCATTCCCATTAATTGCTGCAAATGGTGGATGTCGGCTACGCCCTACCTAAACCAAGTCATAAGATCGGCAACTTTACGCGGGGCCTTGGCAGGCGCAGCAACAACCGTGCCATTCCGGAACATGTTGCTGGCCATGTTGGCTGCGATGTATCCAACCTGCCATAGTGCTGAAGCCGCTGACGCACCAAGAAAGACCAAGAACAGGTGCAACAAGAGAATGCCAACTCTCATGGATCAAAGTATCATGACCTTAGAACAAAGTATCTGGAAGGGGTGGCATCCAAATGCACTTGATGCAACGGTCAGGTTCTAGGCCGTCTGGGAGGATCCATCCGGTGTCACTGTTGTGAACGGATGAGGAAATGGAGACAGCACCCGAAAGCAGCGGTAAGCATCAGCCAATCATTAGCTGCCTATTTGCCGGCTGCCTCTTGCCGAAACTTCCGATTTCAGCAGCTACTTCAGCGACGGGCAAATCTGCTGAATCTGTTTCCAGAAAGGGTCAGCTACCTGCCTCTTCCGCTGTATATGGAGCATCATCTTCAGAAAGAAAGTCCAGCTTCCCGTCAGACAACTCCAAGCCCAGAGCGTTGAAAGCTTTCGAGTGCCTGAAGCGACAAGAAATCCAAGGCACTGGACCTAGGTTTGCTCAACGTCTGCACACGCAAAAATGTATGACTTTTATCATCCTTGAATGTCATATGATGTTGATAAGAGCTTATATATGTTCATGTAATTGACATAGGAAGTGCACAAGGCGGTGCCGGAAGTTTAAGGAGCCTAAAGGAAGAGCAGGTATTTTTGACATGAGGTGCGGATAATGGTTGAAAGTCATGATGATGCTGTTTTTTCTGTATTGGTCTTTTTCTTTCCTGGTGTTTTTCTTTTCTGGTGCTGTTTCTTCTCTGCTGTTTTTCTTTCTGGTGTTTTTATGTGTTTTTGGTCTCTGGTTTTTCTTTTGTTGGTGTCTTTGATATGTTTTTCTTTGCTGACGCTTTTTCTCTCTAGTTTCTCTTCTGGTGTTTTTTCTCTGCTGGCCCTTTTTCTCTCTGACGTTGTTTTTCTTACTTAGCTGTGGCACTTCACTTGGTTGGACACTTGCTTCTCCTGTGAGACTTTCTTGGCTGTGACGCTGACTTGGCTGTTACACTGCATTACTTGGTTGTGACACTTGCTTGGCCGCGACACTTGCTTGGCTCCGGCATTTTCTTGGCTGCGGCATTTACGTGGCTGTTGTCTGATGGTGATGATGATGATGATGGTGATGATGATGATGATGATGGTGATGATGATGATGATGATGATGATGTATGATGATGATGATGATGATGATGATGATGATGATGATGATGATGATGAGGTTGATGATGATGATGATGAATGATGATGTATGATGTATGATGGTGTAGGATGATGATGATGATGATGATGACGGTGATGATGATGATTATGATGATGTATGATGATGATGTATGATGATGATGATGATGATGATGATGATGATGATAATGATGTATGATGATCATGTATGATAATGATGATGATGATGATGATGATGATGATGATGCTGATGATGATGATGATGATGATGATGATGTATGATGATGTATAAAGATGTATGATGATGTATGATGATGTATGATGTATGATGAGGTATGATGATGTATGATGATGTATGATGATGTATGATGATGTATGGTGATGTATGATGATGTATGATGATGTATGATGATGTATGGTGATGTATGACGATGTATGATGATGATGTATGATGATGATGATGATGATGATGATGATGATGATGATGATGATGATGATGATGCATGATGTATGATGATGTATGATGTATGATGTATGATGATGTATGATGATGTATGATGATGTATGATGATGTATGATGATGTATGATGATGGGGATGATGATGATGATGATGATAATGATGATGATGATGATGATGTATGATGTATGATGATGATGTATGATGGTGTATGGTGATGTATGATCATGTATGATGATGTATGATGACGTATGATGATGTATGATGATGTATGATGATGATGATGATGATGATGATGATGATGATGATGATGATGGTGATGATGATGACGATGATGATGATGATGATGATGATGATGATGATGAATGATGATGATGATGATGATGATGATGATGAATGATGATGTATGATGTATGATGGTGTAGGATGATGATGATGATGATGATGATGATGATGATGACGGTGATGATGCTGATGGTGATGGTGATGGTGATGGTGATGCTGATGATGATGATGATGATGATGATGTATGATGTATGATGATGATGATGATGATGATGATGATGATGATGATGATGATGATGATGATGATGATGTATGATGTATGATGATGTATGATGATGTATGATGATGTATGACGATGTATGATGATGTATGATGATGTATGATGATGTATGATGATGTATGATGATGTATGATGATGTATGATGATGTATGACGACGTATGATGATGTATGATGATGTATGATGATGATGGTGATGATGATGATGATGATGATGATGATGAGGAGGAGGAGGAGGAGGAGAAGGATGAGGATGATGATGATGATGATCTTGCTCTGTTCGAGGTTCAGGTTTCGCAACTGGGCCTTGCAGTTTTTGCACATATTACCTTCCAAAAGTGTCCCGACATTGTTAGTTTTCTGTTTTGATTTGTAGAGGTTCGTTTCGCCACACCAAGGTACAATCTTTGCTGATGCAGCCGCCCGCTTGGCTAGCCTACCTTTTCGAGCATCCCAGAGCACAAAACATTGAGAAACACTGCATTTCACACACTTTCTATCTTACACACACACACATCTGTGATCTTCTCTTTTCTCTGACAGACTGGATGCTTCAACTTTCCATGAGTCAGACCTTTTTGACTTCCAAACTTCCTTGGACAATGTACAGGTTGCAAGTGCTTGTCCTGGTAATTAACGACCACGTGTGCCCGACAAAGTACGATTGCTTACTCCATCCCAAATCAGAGAAACACCGCTACTTAAACTCAATAGTACGTACCACTGTCAAGAACTACAAAAAACGCTCGCCCCACCGCCCCCCGACCTCTGTATGATCATTGCCTCATCAGCATCTCCCAGCATGGGCATCGTCATTATCATTAAAACTGTTGCCATCATGCAGCCCCTGGGCGGCCACATTGCTCAACTAGACAGCTCGGTGACTCAAGGCATTTGCTTGAGCCCCCTGGCGACGTTCCATGAGACATACTGCACAAAGGTATGTTTCACCGTTTCAAGCAACATATACCACGTTGCAACAAAGTTCCAATAAAGTTAACTCAGTTGCATACTCGTATGAGACATACTGCACAAAGTAAAGTTCATCACCACTTCACTGACTCATTTGGTCATTGAAACAGTGAAGTGGGGCACCAAATGAACCAGCAGCTGCAGCTCTTGCAAATGTAATGCAACTGTATGAAGCCTTTTACTGGTTCGCGCGGCCGGGTTGCTGTACACAACGCTGATTGGCAAAGTGTAAGATGTTACCCTTGAAAACATGAGATTGCGTCATCACCTTCTCGCTTCAATGAGCGCCACTATATCACCAACCTTTCCCACAGATTGCCTTCAGCTTCCGCCGACTTAGGGGAGTTGGGGTGGGGGGGGATGGGGGGGATAACTTGGTGAAACTCTTGGGCGACTCCTCGAACCATCAGCCATCGGCTTGCCGCCATGCAGCTAACCAGTGGCACTCCGCAGATTCAATCTCCTCCAGGGCTCGGCGATGCAAAGAGAAGTGGGGATTTCATGCGGGCAAGGCATATTACACTTGTCATCATCTTGTCACCAAGCACAAGGGGGATTGAACCAGTCAAAATGAATCTGCCCTGGATGAAGCCATTGCATTGGGAGATTGTCAATCAACCAGGCAAAAATACAATCGACCCTAAGCGGTCGCACATTTGTTTGCATTTGTCCTGATGTCTCAATCCTTTCCTGCTCTTGCCACAAGTCACAGCTCATCCGTCATTGCGCGCATTTCTGCATGATTTTTTTGGGGGACGCAGGTAATCACACATGCAAAGCATTTAAAACGTGGTAACCAGGTGGCCAGCAGGTGGGAACCAGGCGGCAACCAGGTGGTAAGCAGGACAACCTGAACTGGCTACCGATCAGCGGGCCTTTCGTGGTAGCGGCCGGCCGCTGGAGAGCTGCTGCGCTCGGCTGGGGACAAAAGGCACCGGGAAGTGCCATGCAAAGCCATCGTCAGAAACCTGCAAGAGAATTGCACAGCTGCGGTAATTCTGAGGGATTTTTCCACAGGAGTAGAACTTATAGAAGTAGATTACAGAGATGAGTGCACTGTGAAGGCTGAGACGTCTGAATTGCATTCCCTTTAGCGAACAGCTGTAGAGACCTTCCAAACAAGATTGAAGGTGCGAAATCTACAGCCCAAGATCGCCTGTGCTTGCATGGAGTACAGGTCTGGAGGTGTGAGAGTGACTTTGCAAGTCCTCAGGCCACGGCCCAAGCGAACGAGACACCACCACACCACCCTTGACGGCAAGCGTCCCACTACCAACGTGCTGGACTGCCACCTCCATCAGGTGCCAAGATGCTCCGAAGTATCGGACCAAATGCTGACCCTGGTCATATGTCGGCCCTGCCATTTCAGAAATGCTCGGTTGCCTCAACTTCAAGGATGGTAAAAAAATGCGGAAAACATCACCGAACCATTGGGATAGACGCAACCACCACTGGGATGTGCAGTCAGGAAGCCGACCATTCGCCAGTGGTGGTCTCTCATGTGATCATTGCTGACCTGGGCTGTGATGAGCCTCTGCGACAACACATGACTCAGTCCGTGCGTCTGTGTGTGTGTGCATCTATCAGTGCATCTGTCCTTCAGTGCATGAATCCTTATCTATCTAACTATCTATCTATCTCTATCTATCCATCCATGCATCTATCTTTCTCTCTTTCTATCTTAGTCTACCCTTCTAATTTATCTACTTTATTATCTGTCTTTCTTCCGTCCTTCCTTCCTTATCTTATCTCATTTTATCTAATCTGATCTAATCTAATCCAATCTAATCAAAACCTAATCTAATCTAACCTGACCTAATCTAGACTGTCTATCTATCTATCTTTCTATTTTTCTATCTACACTCTACCCGTCTATCTGTCTAGCTATGTTATCTTATCTGCCTTATCTATCGATTTTATCTTTCTATCTCTCGATCTAATTCTGTCTTTATCACGAGGAGTCGCTGTTTATCAGTCCGTCCATCCAGCTGTCCGTCCGTCCGACTGTCTGCCTGTCTCTGTGCGCGTGAATGACTATGAGGCCCTTTGACAGGTCTGGCTGGTTGATGTTTGGAATGAGCATCTAGTACCGACATATGATGGTGGACAGTTAGTCTCAAAGTTCGAGGCGTTATTGAATGATACATGTTGGCAGTGACAAACTATAGGACTGGAAAGGCAAGGAACCGGGAGCCTCCATCCAAGACCGTTATGATGAAACACATGTTTCAATCAAATAAGGTTATCTTGGTTGCAACTCGGCATTTGTCCAAGGATCCACTGCAACGAGAGGATACCAGACAAACAAAGCTCTAGCTTTCTCCAACAAATTGTCACCACATTGAAATACTTCAAGCTGGTTGTCAGTTGTCATTTCACCCATCTCCCAAAAAATCTCTCACTTTTTTTTCCTGCCCACTAATTCTCCTTGCTAAGAGATTGGAAGCCAAACATGTCCTCATTTCTCCCTCAACAGTGACTTTAATCTTTTCTTAGTCAGCTTCTAAGCCTGGGCGCCACTTGCACATGCCGAGCGCCGCGTCTAGCAGACGACAGCGCGGCAAAGAGCCAGTACCAGTCATCACCTGAGCTCCACATGGGCCCCCCTGAGCTGCCACAGCGGTTGCACAAGGGATGCCCCACGGATCCATGCTGCAAATTGGGCGAAAATCATTGGGCAAATTGGGTCAAATGATGTGCCACTGCTGCGCTTGACTCTTCTCAGCTCAAGTGACAATCCTTCGCAGGCACACGGACCAAGCATTCAGTCTCCTGGCGCATGGCCCATTGATTTACGCCACATCACCAGGTAGCTTTCGTGCAGTAACTCGGCACTTGGCGCGGGTGGACCTCTAAACGCAAAAAAGCGGCCCAAATAAATCAAACGCAGATCCCTGACAGCAACCAATGCTTGCACAATGGCGGCAAAACTATAGAAAAATGATAGCTCAGAACCTGGCACCTTACGACCCGTCGCACCTTACGACCCGTCGCACCTTACGCACACAAACCGCTGCCAAGGGAACGATGCAGCCCCGACGCCCTGAAACCCTAGCAAAACCTGGGACCATGCGCCGCATGCGCGTTTTTTTGCACATGAATTTCTTTGAACAAAACTCACGGTCAATGTCAAGGCAGAAATTCCTCCTCTTGCTTGAAGCCTCTAAGCCCTGAAACCGAGTCAAAACCAATTCTTGCAGCTGAAACCTGGATTTCGAGCAGAACCTGGAAGTACAATCAGATTTGGTTGAATGCATTGTGCAGGAAGGCATTCCCACAAACGCTTCTCCGAACCGGTTTTCGGTTCTGAAGGAAGTGGGTCAATGACAACGACATGCTGCTCGGCGTAGGAATGTCCACGGTGCAGCGGCGCCTTCCATTTACGGATGAAGGCCAAGGGTGTCCCATCTGGTGCCTCGCGCTCTGCCTCTGTGATCGAATCCTCAACACCGCTGAGTTCGAGTCAATTTGAAACTCCTGGCTTTAATGTTCAGATTCCAAACGCGACGGTGAAACGCATCTTGCAACAGCAAAGCTGCAGTGTACATGCAGTGCCGATTGAATACAAACTGTATACTTCCAAACTCTACCCAAATATGTTGAGTTCAGCCAGGCATCAAAAGGGTACTGAATCTCAGGCTCACCGTCCTCCCAAACCAAAGCCAGTTCTACTTGATGCTCCAAATGTCAGCAACTCATTTCAATCACTGATGATTTTGACGCTTTCTTAAACAAGGACTCAAGGACCCACAGAAAACTGCATTCTGTGTGCCTTTCTGTGCAAAAATGGCGAATGCACACTGCACGCATCATATGAATACAATCTTTGCTTGCACTCCATCTTTGGTCCTTGATTGATCTCTCCCTATTGATTGGCCGATTTATCATGATTTACAGTATCTGCACATATATTGGCCACATGGTACCATGCTGGTCCTCCAATGAATCATCCGAGGAACCCATCGCACCTTCAAGGTTGATTTGGTCCTTGGCAAAAGGCAGCATGTCAGAGCCTTTTGCATGGGCATCATCTGCGTGAAGGCTGGAGCCTTTTGAATTCCCAAAATCTGGTGAAGTCGATGGCCAAGGCGGACCAAGGCGGACCAAGGCTCGAGTTTTCGTTTCTTCCTCTTGATCACTGTCCGATCAGCATCCTCGCGCAACCACTTGGGGTGCAGCACCAGGAGGACCCGGCAACCGCTTTCTCGCAGTTTGTCTATGACCGCATCAATCTGGCTGTACTGGAACCTTGGAAGATGCACGGGGCCGAAAAGTGGTGACCAGCCATTTGCCCTACTTGGCTCCTGCCAACATGCTGAGAAATGGCGACAGCAATTTCAAAGCTTCAAAGCCTAGCTGCAGGCCACCCTCGCGGTTCTGGTTGTTGAATCCAACCTTAAGTGCTCGGATTCTTCTGGGTTCTTCATGATTCTTGGGACTCATGGATGCTCTAACCATCTTGAACCGTTCAGGGATGAAGCCATTCTACACGGCCAAGACCATTGCGATGTGACCCACATGGTGTGCACCGTGCACGTCCAGAACAAACCAGCGAGCGGGTTGCAAGGCTAGAGATGTGTTCTAACTCGTGTCATGACATGAACTTTCCAGGCATGTGACTCGTCTATCATGCACCCTGATCCAAGGATATTCTGCTTTTTCTACACGTTGGAGCCTGCGACATCCTTCGACTATCAGTGACTATCAGTGACTATCAGTGACTATCACTTCAGCCTGGTCACATTCGCACCATCGATGACGATGTCGTAGGGAGGCTGGTCCTCCAACCACTTCTTGAAGCGCCGGAAGGGCTTGCCGCCTTCAGAGAAGGCTTAGCAGGGTTCCTTACCTAAGCCTAGCCTAAACCCTTGGAAGATGGACACCAAATGACCCAAGCATCTTATAGTCACTACCATTCACTACCACTATCTTGTAGTCACACATATACTCACGCTATCTCACGACTATGGCAGTTTCCCAAACATTCACCAAGCCACCAGAGTTCCGGACATCCACGGCCAGGCGTGCGACCATCCGCTCCAGCAGGGCCTCTTCCTGACAGCGGCAACGGCATGACAGCCATCTGGCCATGGCTATGCTTCAGCAATCTTCGCAGCCCGTTGTCCCTTGGAAAAACCATGAAAAAACCCTAGAGAACCCTAGAGGCCGCATGCTGCCGCAGGCGCAGTGTCCCCAGTTTTCGTCAATCGAGCTCTACCAGCTGACACCTTGGCTTCTTGAGCAGCTCTTCAATGGCTCCAGGCAGCGAGGAGCCCTCCAGCGCTCGTTTGGCGCGATCCAAGGGGAAACCCATGGCCACCAAACTCACCAAGTCTCCAGTTGCTCCAGGTGCTTCAGCTTCACCAGCTTCAACAGCTTCGGCTTCCCCGTCTTCCAAGTCAATCACATGAGCTTCACCCAGTGTCGCAACTGACGGAGATGTCGCGGACACTGGTGGCTTAAAGCTTAGACTCTGTTGCCCTCGTAGTGGCTCTGAGAAACCCACCTGTAAGTTCAAGATGTGAAGAGAGAAAGGCTCTCTGTCGACCAATTTTTGAAAAAGGGCAAAGGCACGGTCAGCGAGGTGCTTGGACAGAACCCGGTCGTTTTCTGAAATGGTTTCTGCTCCCGCGTTCACGCTACCAGTCCCATCGCCTTTAAAGATGGTGCAATTCGGATTCCCAACTTTGAAGGATCCAAGTTGCATCTGTCGACGCTCCCGGCGGGCCTCGGCATCTCGTCCTGCTGCGTGCCTCAAGGATAATGACAGAGTGGGCACTGGCCGAAAACCAAAGTTTTGCTCCACGCTTCTTACTTTTGCCAAGAGTTTCCTGGCAAGTTGCTCCAAGGAGGACTTAACGTCAGCAACATTACACAAAGGCTTTTGCCAGAAAGAGTCTTCTGCTGAACAGCTCTTTGGAGCACCGGACGCTTTCACTCCAGACTTGTCGATGCCCAGGCACAGAAAACGCATTGTCTTGATGGTGTTGGCATCAAAGGCGGACAACAAGGGGTGCTTATCATTTGAAACGCTGGCATCTGCAGCTGACACCAATTGGCCAATGCTGTGAATATTCAACACATTGCAGCGCTGGGTCGAAGCAAAACCAATCCCAGGGATTTTCTGAATTGCGAGCGTGTCTGGCAACAGCTTACTTAGCCGAGAAGCCGTGGGTATGAAGACCGTCTGTTGCGCAGGTTTCTTCCAACTTGCCACCAACTTGGCCAGCAACTTGGAGACGCTCACACCTGCAGAGGAGGTCAAGCCGACTTCACTTTTGATTGCCTCACGGATTTCGTTGCAGATCGAGGCTCCGACGCTTAAGCGTTTCCAACACGTGCAACTCTCACTGGAGCAGACTGGTGCTGTGTCTCCATCAGTCTCGGGGTATACAACTCCGCAAACGTTCTCAATGTTGCGATCCTCTTCGGCATTCGCGCGCAAACGCTCATCCACTTGCTCCGACACATCCACGAAAACTTCGTCCAGGCCCAGTTTTTCCACTTTTGAGCTGAAGCGCGAAGCTACGTCGAAGACTTGTTGAGAGACTTGTCCATAGAAGGTCAGATCCTCACCGTTGCAAATTGTAATCTCCGGGCATTTCTCCTTGACCACCTGGAGAGAATCACCTTTCTTAATGCCAAAGGCACGAGCAGCGTAGTTGGAAGTAATCACCAACATCTTCTGTTGTACTCCCACGGGTTTTCCCTTCAGCTCAGGTCGTCGAAGTTCCTCGCACTGAGCGTAGAAGCAGTCCATGTCGATGGCCGCAACGCAACTCTTTTCCTTCAACAGCTCCTCTGCAGATGCAGCTGCAGCAGGTTCCAGGTCGATCGACGACGTATTCAGCGTCGGTGCTTCTGGAATCATCTGAGACGTTAGGATGTTCCGCGCGCTCATGGCTTGACAGCGCCCAGCTTCAGACTGACTTTTGCATCTCAAAAGGTCCAGGAATG
>VSDK01027192.1:390981-401898 GCA_009767595.1 Symbiodinium kawagutii | reverse complement strand
GTATCCGCACCTAAGTCTCTTGCAATTAAAAAGGCGTCCCCGCGCAACCCCTCGATGATCTTGTTCACGAGCGGGCTTCGGTCGATGGTGCTTTTGCGCTTTTGCTTTGGACTTCCACTTGGGCTCATGCTAGCCTTTGCTGCAGCCTTGGGACTTGCTGCAGGCGATTGCGTGGCACCTGGGAAGGGGAATTCCTCTTCTCCTTCAGCCGCTTCGGGTTCCTCTTGGTCCGGATACCCGTTCGGCAGTTCTTCGGCTTGTGGTTGGGCAACAAAGCCGTCTTCTTCGACGATTGCGGTCTTCTGCTCGAAGAGCTGGATCCGCAGCTTTGTCCGGAATTCCCAGTCGTGAAAACTCGCTGCATCTCCTGCAAAGATGTAGCTTCCTGATTTTGTTTCCAACGGGGCTAACCCCGTCCGCTCGGCTCCATATTTGAGTCCCGCCACGGACATTTCAACGATTCTGCAATCGCTGGCGACGACGCCAGCCGTGCAAAGGACCGTCACTGAGATCGGTCTATTTCTCGAACACTGTTCTTGGTTTCTTGCTCGCAACGCGGAATGGCACAAAGGCCTCAAGGATCTGCACGTACCACGGAGGGTCGCTAACCGCTCCGCTACCAGTATGGAAACTGACCGGTATCGTGACAGTCCGAAGATTCAGCACTCCATGTTTTGCGCGCCGCGAATGACTCAAGGGCCCTGTTGAGCCCAAGTCAGCGGGGGAAGTGAGATTAACACATGACAACCTGGCGCGTGACTAAGTTCTCTTCACATTGGTGTGTCATACATGCCAAGCGCTGAAACATTTCCGAACAGCAACATGCGACGTCAAACTGAGTGTGGGCATAGAAACGAGTTGAGCAGCGACACGAACACATCCAACGCAAACGCAGCACTCTTGACAGGACTCCAGAAAATGATCTCTAGAAAAGATCGAACTATGTTTGTACAAGATTCCTGACTGATCTCTGTACAGACTCTTTGCACCGGACCTGTGCACTGGACATCTGAATCCGCGCAAGACTCGTGGACTCGATATTGGCACAAGATCTCCGCACAGGAACGGCCTACACAAAATCCCTCTACGAGCCATCTGCTCGCAAAAATTGGCACAGGATATTCCCACAGCATCTCTGTACTATATTAGAATCTGCGTCCAGGATCAGCGCTGAAAATCTGCCATCCTTGTGCTCGATCCCTACACCGCATGGCGAAAAATATCTTCGTACAGATTGAAACGCTCCACCAAGTTTTCAACAAATCGACATGCTCAAAGCCCAGGGGCTCAGGGCCACAAAATGACGATTTGTTGGGAGAGTCCACGGGCCCAAACCCCTGAGTGTGAACACCCTGTTTAGGAATGAACTTTCTGGGAGAAAGTTTCTGCTTCACACTTGCTGACATCTGAGAACCAGGCGAGCTTCCTCGTGTGCCAAGAAGGTTCGCAGCTCACTCTGCTGCTCAAGCCTCCTCTGCACACGAGAAGCCCAGGCAGAGAAGGCCTGTCACCGGCTGTTCGGGCTTCTATGCCCCTGTGCCCCAGGGTATTTCTGCAAGGCGGAAACGATAAGAAATCCAACTGATAATGCATGGACGACATATACGTTATATCTATCTGTCTATCCATCAATCTATGTTCCAAATCAAATCTCATGAAATCTAATCTACTCTAATCTAGTCAAATTTACTCTTATCTAATCTACTCTAATCTAATCAAATCTACTCGTATCTAATCTAATCTACTCATTTCCAATCTAGTCTAATCTAATCCAATCTAATCTAATCTCATCTAATCTCATCTATATATGGTTTGAAGCTCATGTTGTTGCCTGTATTGCTGAAGTGTCTGTATCTCGCAGCACTGCAACCCAGCCACGAACTCGTGCAGCGACGCCGTTGCTCGTCTTGAAGCCCTGCCCGTAGCCAATCACAAGGCATCCGAAGTATTATTTCTGACTGCTTCATACCCATTGATCATGGTTAGTACTGATTAATTGCATGTTTGTATATATATATATGTGTGTGTGTGTGTCTCTCTCTCTCTCTCTCGCTGGGCGTGACTGTCTGCCGCCGTGTGTGTGTGTGTATGCATGTCTTACTATTACATATACTCATACATTTATATAGATATGAACTCCTTACTACTGGTTATCTACACTGTGATCCTACTTCGTTTTCTGGGCAATGTCTGTCCCATGGATTAACATGTCTTCCGCCGAGTTGCTGGGCCAAAAGCTTCGCAGCCATCTTGTTTCTCCTGGTCTTTTGGGCCCACTGATGCCATGCAGCGAGGTAGGCCTTTGCCCCGTAGGATACGTCGCCAACTTAGTGAGCAAATTGCGGCACAACCACTGCACAAGAAAACCAAAGTTACGAGCATGGTTCTACAATTCTGCACATCACTGTTGGTGCGATGGTGCGGGAAGACTTTGCACGTCAAGATTGAAGATAAACAAAATGTATAAGCTATACAAAGAGTTTGTTTCAAATTATGAAGATATGACCTGTTCAAGTCAAGAGAGGATTACCGGAATGTTCACATCTTGGGCTTCTGCCAAGCCATCCGCTAAGTCGCTGAGCCCCAGGCAACGATGTGTTTCTTGCCGATGCCCGTGCAGGCGGCTCAGTGCCACCTGAAGGACACGTCCGTCGAGGTATAAAAGAAGAAGAGAAGAGTAAGAGGAGTCACAGAGAAGAAGAAGAAGAAGAAGAAGAAGCAGAAGAAGCAGAAGAAGAAGAAGCACGAGGAGGAGAAGAAGATGGAGGAGAAGGAGAAGACATATTTTTCTCCCACTCGCAAGTAGGCATGCTGAAAGAAGAAGGAACTTGGATCTCTGAGCAGCTCCGCAGCTGAGAAGCTCGGAGGAGGCGAAGTCTTTGGCACTCCTCTCGCCACCTCGGGGCTTTCAAGGCGGCACCACTTGCATCCCAAGGGAAGCATTTGCACAACCAGTTCCTTCTTGTCAGGTGGTCCAAATCTGACAATGTCATCAATGTGACCCCAGGTGCCCGGCACTGCTAGCAGAGATGATGCCCAAAGTTGCCTTCGCTTCTGTCGAATGGCTCTTGCCATGACCTATCAAGGCACAGTGAAGGGAACACACCTCGCCAGCGCTGGAACATGCGCCCGCACTTTGCCCGAAGCCTGGTCCTTGACATCACGATGCCACTGACTCAAAGCAGCCTGTAGAAGTCCTAAAGGCGGAGTGGGCGATACACGCTGGACCTGCAACCGACCCAAGTTTCTTGAGATACTGCGTTTGTGCAAAAGATCAGGCTTTTGGCTAGAATGTCTTTTGAACCCACCAGTCTGATTTTGCATCAGAGCAACTTGCTTGCTCCAAAACCGCACGGTGGGCAAGCATCCCCTGCAAAAGCAAACAGCTGGTGCAGTATCCGGGCAAACTTTGTCATCTGGCTAGTATTGTGCAAAAACAGGGTGCCAAAGGGATCAAGTTGATTAATTTTAGTGGGGAATCTTGTTTTGGGGTTGATAATCTTCACCCACACTGGGCCATACCCAATCTGTCAGGACATTCTGAGACCTTTCAGATTTTCTCTCGTTGCTTCTGTGGCTCCTCCAGCTTTCGGGTGGAGATCGCAGCTTGGCGCCATCGCGTCAGAAGGCCCCGGATCCTTGTGACAAATGGAAAGGAGTCCCAGTCGCTGCAGCGTGGTAAGCGGTGCACCGGGAACTCTTTCAGCGAACTGAAATAACTATAGATAACTATAGTAATTTGTTTTCACTCAGATACCTCTCCAGATATATATCTCTGTTGTCTCAGTTGCCTCTGTTTGCACTCAGCAAAATCTGTACTCTGTCGAGCATGCAGGCCGGGTCGCTGATGATTTTGGCTGCGCTGGTACCACCAGTAACTCCAGCCTGCCATTCGCCAGCGCATCAGGTGCCACTTGAGTCGCAACTGAGAACAGCGGTTTCGAACCTGCACGGACCACGAGGCTTTTTGTGTGAAGCCAGCAAGTCACCTACCTATGTACCTTCCAAGCTCTCAAAAAGGCCTGCTTCAATGGCTAAGCTCCAAAGGTACCCGGGGATGCAAAAGGTAGTGAAGAATCCCTAAGCGGGTGACACCGGTAACGTGCATGCATCGACCGCATTTACCACCATATCCGCACAAGCACCTACTGAAACTTTTATTTATAGGAAAAGAGGTGCCTATAGGACTGAATTCGGCTATGGTCGTGGTCCCTCGTTGGCAGCACACATGCTGCACACCCGAAATGCTGCTCAAGAATGGTCAAGCTACTCCCCAGAGATTCGCACAGTATCAAACAATTTATGTATCCGTCATTTTGTCATCATGTATCATCATGCATCTGTCCAGTCCCTTTCGTCTCTCTTATCTATTTGTCTCCCGTTCCGTCTATAGGTCCATCTCTGCCCACATCTTTCTCGCTCTCTAATCTCTGTAACCTCTGAAGTTTGCTTGTCTGTCTCTCTGCGAGTGTCTCCATCTGCCTGTCAGCTTTTTCTTTTGCTACATTGATGTCACGCTTTGTACAAAATCCTGGTGCACATGAGATCCTGCCCTCGACCTTCAAAAGATGACTTTTGTGCAAGAGCTGTGGATGAGATCCTGTGGGGGCACTTCTGCAAGATCTCTTGAGATCTCGGTAGAGCTCTCTTAAGAGGATTTGTGAAGCAATCTCAAGGCGTACGAAGTGCTGTTCACGCGAAATGTCAGCAGAAAACGATGGTCACAAAGCACGGTCTTCTAAGACCCAACGTGGTCTTGTGCGACCCTTGGAACGCTTTTCCGACGCCAAAGAACTCACTCAGCTCACAGTTGGAGCCATGGAAGGTCAAATCTGACATTTCTCTTACCTGCAACGTAAACTGCACCCAAAAAACGACAACACAGCTCTGGTTGAGAGCTCTCACTCAGCCTTTGCGCGAGACTTCCATCCATAATGGAAGAGGGGCTCATGTTTTGTGCAGAAAGGTTTGTTCAGCCAAACGCCCTGGACCGGACCCTGATCAAACCCAGACCTTCTCACTTACGCACAGAACCCCGAGTGTGGCCACGCTTGTCTGGGGGAAAAAATGGGCGAGACCCCAGCAGTTCGCTGCGTCGCAGCTGACTTCACACAGAATCCTCCGTCACCGCTTCGACGAGCTTTGTGACTGAAAAGCCTGAAACTTTGCGCGATTTCTATCAACGTCTATCGAACTCTAGCGATTTCTATTTATTTCTTAGTTTCTTTCGCATCATTCATTACGCATTTCTATCATATTTCTTACCTGTGGGATTGACATTTTATGCATTGTGCGCACCTGCTCTGCATGCTTCGCAGAATTTCGTCGGGCTTCTGCAAAGCAACGCCATGCTGTCCAAATCCGCCATGGGCCACGGCACGCCTGGCCTGACTCGAGCAAACGATCATATATATTTATATACATATACGTATGTGTATGTGAATGTGTTCTGGAAGGCCCGAGAAAATCGGAAAGTGAGAGAGACGCAAAGCTCAAAAAAAAGTTCAGCCGCGCTCATGAGGAAGGATTCGGATGTAGCCTCTGGACAATGCATGTTGGGAATAATTTCGACTTGAACAGTTGCAAGAGCTTTCAGCTCCGGATGCGGCAAGGATCCTGCTCTGCGCAAAAGACTTGCATTGATGGCTCGCCAAGCAGAAGCCTTCCGCCATCGCAACCAAAAGCGCCGTCGCAAAGACGTGCGGATGGCATCTCCTGCTGCCTTCTTCCTTGATCCGCAAACACGTCAGGGGATGCAATGCTTGCCTGGTGCTTTTCAATGATCAAACGACTCCTGGAGTAATAAGCATTTTTAAGCCAGGAGTCTGGCCAGTCAACGAGCCGCTTGTCTTCGAATGGCTTCTAGACGTCTCATCACACCACGCACCAAGCAAAGATTCTAGTAGGTGATGTCTGTAGAATGTCCTCGGAGGCTAAGCTCACCCTGTGCTTCACCAGCTTGGAACAGCATGGCTGGCTTTGCCCTCAACACAGTAGTTGCAACTGAGGAACGTCATGCGGGAGGTACTTGCACAGTCCTCGGAAAAGAACTGAACTCAACTTCAGCCAGTTCTGGATACACCACTCAACCCTGTCAAAAGCCTGCTCCACACCTACTTCCTGTCCGATGATGGATGTTTCTCACACTTCATCCTACCGCTGATTGGAGACTACCTCAAGACATCAAACCCATCAGTCCTGCAGCGCTATGTTGAGTGCAGCACGATGGGCAGCGCGACTGCGTGCCCAGCAGTGCCGCAAGCTCAATGTCAACCGCTGCCACGGGATTAGCATGCGCATCATCCTGCAGGAGAGATGAGAGTAAGGAAACCTCTGCAAGGCTTCTGCTCTCTTCTGCTCTCTTCTGCTTCCACTGTCCTCTTCTGCTGCACTCTTGCGGTCCGTTGTCGCAAGACCTTGGCACCGCCGCTGGATTTGAAGCTAACTGATCTGTAGATCCGCTCGGTTCACAGCGTACCTGCTTCTTTTTGCACGACAGCCCCCAGGATCTCCAAGCGCGATGAAGCAAGCGCCGGAGTGAAGATGTCCCGGCCGTGCGGGACGCTGCAGCGCTGTACACACCACGTCTCCTCACCAAGGCCAGTCAAAAAAAAAAATGGAGCACAAGAATCGTGGAAATGTCTCAGCAATTTGCCACTTCTCTTCCGTGCTTCCACCTTTATCTCAACTGGCCAGCACATATCACGACGATCCAAATGGTTCGGCATAGTCAACGATGTCAACTGACCCCGAGACAAAATAAAGAACTTGCATTCCACTCAACGAAAATCCTAAACATAAACCAGCAACTTGCATGCCACAGTCACGGCATGTCACAGCATAGAACAAAACAGGCCCATCATTGGCCCATCTGCCCGTCCAGGAAGTGAAGACCCGACGAAGAACACCACTGAAGCTCCGCGAGGCCATCCATTTCGAGGCCAGCGATCTGTTCCCACGACTCCTGTCACATCTGTCTCCCTCTGGCCCCTTACCCAACAACTTCAACAACTGCCAACTTTTTACTCATTTCTCCAGGGAAAATGTTTGAAATTCTCAGTTTAATCCAAGTAAGCTTCGGTGGTATCCCCCCACAGAAGGATCGATCTAGCATTGATATATTTTTGTTGTCCTGCAACCGCTTGGAACTTTCCAGGACATTGCTCTGGGAACTTGCACCTCGATTACCTGGAACCTTCCGGAACCTTGATCTACCAATGCTGGAGGTTCGGAAATTTCCAGAATCTCTGGACCTGCGACCTGCACTGGAACACACCAAAGCCCATCTGGGTTCAATACCCCATTAGCTTACGCCACTGAAAAACAAAAAAAAATATCATGCGTGGGCATTATGATGTATTGAAAATGTATTGTGCATCGCCCGTTCTGTCTCTGAGCTGTGAAAAGGTCCACCTTCACCACGTGTCCTGCGGGCCCAAAAAGCCCAGTGCAGCAAACTACCAGCTGCTCCACGAGCTTTCCGACGGCCATGAGATTCATCAGCACCTCGGTGAGCAAGGGATCTCCCAGAACCCTACCTGGCCCATCTGGTTTCCAAGCGTGCACAGGTGGTTAAATATGTGTTGGTGAATATTGTTATGTAGAGAATTCATGAGAATTATATAGTGGGGAGATGTGGGAAGTGTACTATTTGAGAATGACATCGGAACGGCCGAACTGAGGCACCGAAGCGAGTTGATCAAAAGCTACAAATTGAGGTCTTTATGAACAATGAGGCACAGCAAGCTTGACATTGCTCAGCACCACCTCTGGATAGAAATGTTAACGCACAGCAGTCTTAATGCAGGCACAGCCAGGTACAACCGTTCAGGCACAGCATTTTCAATGTGGCGGCAGACATGCACATGCAGGTAGTAAGGTTTCGACATGCCTAAGGGGCAAATCCAGCTATCAACGTGGAGGCGCAATCCGGAGAAGGAAAATCGCAGCGAAACCCATCAGGCATGAGACTTTGCATACGCAACGGTCACCACGCATCAATCAAGCTTCGTCCCGATGTGGTAAGCCAGGCACCAAACATCAACCGACATTGGCTAATCATTGAGCCTCCTGAACGAGTGGGCCACCTAGGGTAGCAGAAGTGAGATGAAGTCAGCGTGTTCCCAAAAATTGGCGATAGGAATTGCCAGATCCCCACGGAGCTGCAGCACCCACAGCGTTTCTGCCATGCGCAGGGTCGACTTCAGAGGCGTCTGTGAATAGCCCACTGTGATTGCTAAGTGCTACATGGCACCGTGTGGAGCTGCTTCCCCAAGCCAGATTACAGCCCATAAACTCAACTTGCCTTGGCCGCAGGAAATAAGTTCAGCCTTGCCTACCGGCTTTCTTCCTACTAAACCAGAATGAATACGCCCTGTCAATTGGGGGCAACCGGTGTGGAAAAGCACTTTGGGGAGTTGCTTTGGGGGGTTGAGAAGCCCCCTTAAAATTCCGTTTCACCAAAAAATTGAATGGCAAGACCACCGCGTGAAACAACTACAGTAGACGGTCCAAATGAGGTCGGTCAGCTGGTCTGTTTGAGAAAGAAAAAATGAGATTTTGACCGAATGCCTATCGAATTTCAAAGCCAAACGGCCGCACCAGTTGCGAAGAGCGCCACTGCAACTCAACCAAACGTGTCTGATAAACCATCACTGCCTGCTATGAAAACATGACCAGTGATGAATATGATGGTTTCAGTCGCACAGTGCCCTCACTAAAATTAGCATATTCGCTGACAAGAGCTGACCTTTTATGCTGGGCTTCCCACGGCCTCCCACGTTGGCTCGTTGCATCTGAGAATCGTTTCCGCAGTAGCAGTTTGTGAGCTGTGAACAGCGACCATCCGAGCAACGCCAAAGACATGCACCTGGCAGGGCCGATCCGAGCTGTGTCCCCCTTGAAACCTGGAGGCGCACAAGCTATCGAAAACCCAAGCGCACAGCTCTGAAATGAATGAAGTGGAAAGTGGAAAGCTTCCCCTTTCTTCAACGAAGTTTCCACTCCGCTGCACACCTCGTCACATGTTGATGTAAGAGTTGCGCCAGGATCTTCTCGTGCCGTGCTCCCCTGTGCCACCGCCGCAAGAGTCGACGCTGGGCCTGGAGCGGGCCCATTGCGACCCCAGGCGTTGCAAGTTATCCAACTGGACTTCTGAAGGAAACAAAATCACTCGAATCACTTCACTTCGAAGCAAGTTCCGGCCCCGTTGGCCCATTGGCAACGACAAAAAGTGTACGAAACAACTGTTCTGTATACTTCTCGTCAACAGCAATTCCAAACAAATCGTTTTCCTTGAGACATAATAGTCCCCATTGGTTTGGCCCATGCTGGCTGGAGGTCGGCAAGCTGAGCAAGGGTGGGAAGGACCAGTGCTGCACTAGCACTGGTGCGTGGGGGGTAGGTAAGTGATGTAGTCCGCACTGCGCTAGGACCCGGCAGGCAGCCACAGCGAAGCTAACCACTGCGGTGTCGCAGTTCACGGGCCCAACTGCACTCCCGTTTTTCTATGCGTGGACCTGTTGGTGGATTGAGCTTTGTTCCTATTTTCCTGGCGGCTGACCAGAACTGCACTCCTGTTTTCATGGCGGCCTGTGCTGAGGAGGACTAATTCATTTGGTCAAAACTTTGCAGCTATTTTGCCTCATCGTGGTGAAATGCGGTGATCGGCACAGTCCGGCGCAATGCTATCCGCCCGCTCTCAGCATGGCGTGTGTTTGGTGATCCAGTCCTTCAAAAACCTAACCCCGTCCTTACCTGGAGGGGAGGGATGCATGAGCGTGGTCGTGTGCACCAACATGCGCGTGGATATCTGTCTGTCTACCTGTCTGTCCACACTTACCACCTGCCCGTCTATCTACCATTATCTACCGGTGTATGTACAGAGTACATAGGCAGAATCATGAACGCAGCAAATACAGTGATAAATCTGAGAGTCCAACAAAACCAGCCAAAAATAGTAAAGAAAAAGATATTTGGCACTTCTAGATGAAATCCGCCCCAGTTTGAACTGTCACAGAGCCTGTCTGACAACCCTTGCTGCAGCTGCTGAAAGCAGGGCATGTTGCCGCAGAGACGAAGTCCAGATCCGCCAGGTTCGAGACAACAGGCTGGACGCATTGAGCTCCTCACGAGGCAACGGGCAGTGCACTGCACATCAACGATGGGTTCATTGGCTTTCGATTAGAACATTTGGTCACCTTCGCATGTTGGAAGAATAGAATGCAAAGCCTTGGCCAATAATGACTCTTCTCGTTCCTCCTTGTAAGTTGCAAATGCCACGCATCCCAACTTTGCATCCCGCAAGACGCGCCAACAGTGGAAGGAGCGCTGCAGCAGACTGGACGTACAGCGCTGGTCGCAAAAGTGCAAGAGAAGTCGTCGCTGCTGTTCCAAGCCTCGTCACTCGGGCACAGCATGAGCTTCCAATCTGAACCCCTTGCCATCCGGCTGCGATGGGTAAAGGGGACAGATGTTAGCTGCATCCCCGCCTGACAATTGCAACCAGGCTCTCAACATCATGCGGCGCACCTCAACCAGAACAGGGCACGAAAAGGGCAAAACACACACACACACACACAAGGAGATATATATATATATGATCGAGGGACCTTTAGGTATCATTTTGCTCCGGCACTCAGCCTTTTAAACATTTAAAACATTTAAAACACAGAACCCCCAGAACCCCCAGATCCCCCTTTCGAATTTAAAACATTTAAAACATTTAAAACATTTAAAACATTTACTGTTTGGAGGATTAATGTTTTAAATGTTTTAAATGTTTTAAATTCGAAGCTCTCCAAGGGGGATCTGGGGGCTCTGTGTTTTAAATGTTTTAAATGTTTTAAATGTTTTAAATGTTTTAAATGTTTTAAATGTTTTAAATGTTTTAAATTAATTTAAAACATTTAAAACATT
>VSDK01027192.1:361046-373546 GCA_009767595.1 Symbiodinium kawagutii | reverse complement strand
TCATTTGCACGCCTTTGGTGTCACATGTTGAGCCATACCCAAATGACATGTTTGAAATTTCGTCCTAGCATTCTGAATTATATCAAAAGCTTCAAGAGCTTGGTGGAGTTGCCAGGCAACTATTTGGCTTACTGCAACCCCACAACACGAAATGCCGCAAAGAATCGAAACTGAAACAAGGAAGTGCGATTATATAGTGCTGAGATGAGAAGTCAGAATATTGAGAACTCTTCAAAATCTCAGACTGAACCTGCCTCTGCCTCACTTGGCCCCTTCGTCGCCTTCATCCCCATCTCCTCCTCCATTTCCCCCTTTCGCGCGTCACGTTGCTCTTGGCTCAGTACCTTGTAGCAACCGCCATAGGACCACCAGTACATGAAGCCCACAAGAGCATCGATCGCCCCGATGGTGACGAGTATGCCAGCCCAAGGAGATAGTTGGTACAACAAGCCAATCAGCAAACACACGCACGGCACAGCCAGAAACACCAGCAAGATGTAGATCAATGGAGCCAGGCGCCAGTAATAGGCATAGACGCCCATGGTGCATGACGTCTGCAGGACCACCTTGCGCATGGCAGGTACAGGGAACCAGATCAAAACACTCGTGAAATTAAAGAGCACGTGGACAAGGGCAATCTGCAGGCTGCTGCTCTTCATGGCGGCGAGCGCTTTGAGGAATGGAGAGATGGTGGTCCCCATGTTCGCTCCAAGGGTTATTGGGAGCATCTTGCGAACTGGCATGACTCCGATGCCGACAAATGGTATAAAAATTGATGTTGTCACCGAGCTGGACTGCACAATGACAGTAATTCCAAGGCCCAGTAGGATGGCAAAGTAGTCATTGGCGCAAGCATTCCTTAGTATCGCCACCATCTTTTTGGTGAATCTCCTGACCTTGGAAGCCTTGGTGCTTGCAGTGCTTGTGTTGCTCGTGTTGCTCGTGTTGCTCGTGTTGCTCTTCAGTTTTCCCGCCCAAATCCTCTCCAAAAGCTGGACCATGACGAGCAAGGCTCCGCACATGACCGCCAGCGAAAGGAGGAGACCAAGTATGCCACCTGCAACATCACCAGCATCTTTCAGAAAACCACCTTTGATGGTCCTTCCAGGCTGGATATTATGTGCAAAAAATTCACCTGCATTCGTGTAGCAGCTGCCGTCGTCATCCCCATCACAGGAAACAGTGTCGTTACATGCGGTCAGGGTTGATTCGTAGGCTTCTTCTGCCACTTTCTTCCAGGCCTTGCTAATGCTTGAACTTATGCAATACTTCGTGCAGTTTGAGCCACAGTTCAGTGCCTGGGGGGAACCGAAGGACAATGCTTTGATAGTGTTCTTATCCTTGCTCAAGAAGCATTTGGTTAATGGGCCTACCATCTCTTTGGTGGGGGAAGAGAATGTCAAGTCGGCCGCTCCACCTCTCAAGGCGGCCTCTGTCAAATCTCTCGAGATGTAGTAAAGCAAACCACCTTCTCCAGTCATTCCACCGATGACCATTTCAAGAGACAACAGAATTCCGACAGACAGCATGTTGAACACATCATGCACGGTCGCCCCAGCAAAGGCACGCTCCAGTTCAATGCGGTTGCGCGCATGTGCCATGCTCACTAAGGTGTTTGTCACAGTCGTCCCAATGTTGGCGCCCATGATGATTGGAATCGCTTGCCGGACGGACAGCACATCACCGCCAACCAATCCAACGACAATACCGGTGGTGGTCGAAGAAGACTGCAGCAAGACAGTCACTAGGATACCTACCATCAGCCCTGCAATAGGGTTCTCGGAGACACCAAAGTGGCTTGCAGCGTACTTGCTGAAAAGTGCAACGAAGGAACCGCCCATCAGATCAAGTCCAAAGAGAAAAAAGTAGAGGCAAATGAGAACTCCGAAGATCTTCGCAGCCAAGCCGACTCCAAAGTCCCCAGTGCTGTGTTCTTTGGTTTCAGTCATTTCGCGATGTTTCCCAGCACTTGAACCATTTTGGTGCGGCCGGACTTGTCTGAAATCAACTTGAGCCATTTGTGTTACCAAGCCACTACAAAGTTGTTGGCCATCGAATTTCTAAGTCAGAACAAGTCGAAAGCACTTCGTCAATATGAGTTTCGACTGCCATTTGTGTTACCAAGCCACTACTTCCATCCCCTATGCAGGACATGAGCCCAGATATCACAATAGTATTTTCACGGGGTCTACCTAAATTGTCCAAGCTCACCCAAGTTCCATCACAGGTTCTGGTACTATGAAGTTTCGCGACAAAACCCAATGGCCATTGAACACTGAAACGTGACCTGTGCCCACTGTGTTCACTCTTTTTCATGTGATTTTGGGGTCTTCTGCCTAGACCCAATGCAGCACCAGTCCAACTCATTGACCCTGAAGAGCGGATGATTGATGCCCAAAGCCAAAGACTCATGATGATTCGTCATGATTTCATGCTAAGAAAATGCCACTGCGAAAAAAATGTCCTCTGAGTACTTGTTGCGACCGTAAGGAAAAAGCCCGCATCCAGTTGCTGGCCTCTTGTCCTCTGGCGGGCACGGACATCCTTCGCAACCACCAGAAATCCTGGAACCGTCAAGGTCACAGCCATATTTCCAGTTGGCTGGATGCTTCGCCAGCAGTGCAATGCCAGAAGCGAGGTTTGGTCATACAAGGTCATACAAATTCCAAAAGCGAAGGGGGATAATCTCAGAGTTTCGATCCATTGCGCCCTTTTCTGAAGGTCATGGCCCACATTGACATAGAGCGACTCCATATCACCGATTCAAAATCACAGATTCACATCTCATATTTTGAGATATGGTTGGCATCAGTGCTACCGTTGACTCTGAACATGTTCTACGCTTCATTGCATCGCAACATTGCATTGCCCATCAAATTTAAACTGACCATTAACAATAACCGCCCCCCAAAACCACCAGTAACCAGTTGACAAGCACTGACGCCCCAGGCACCAGCGGTGGTCTGCTTTCTACGTCTTGAACCAGAAACTAAGAAACGCAAGGTTGAATTACCTATACCCGGCTTGTATCGCTATGACCGGACTTAGCTGGTTAAGGAAGGGTTCCGCAAATGGTTGAAGAAGGTGTGGTTTATCCCATTTTTTTGTAATCCCCCCTCATTCTGACCTTACAAGTTAAGTTGGTCATACTGCACAAGGGTTCCCATGCCGGCTTTACATTTTTTTTGGGCACCAAACTGTCGGTTACGGCCGAATAGCCTATAATGGTTTATTCACCTGAAAGAAAAATTTCAAAAAGCAACTGTGCGGATGCCATCACATGGTCGATTGGCGAGAAGGCACCCAAACATTACGCAGTAAATTCATGTAAATTCGATGCATGAGATCCAATCAAATGCAACAAATGGCTGTGAGAATGACGTTTGGGCAGTTCATGATTCATGACACAAACAAATGCACCATGAAGAACGATAAATGAAAGCCCAAAAATGAAACGAAACGCAAATGATAAAGCAGGATCGCGGTGACACAGCAAAATCCAACCAAATCAAGTTAGTGAATTGAGAAATCCAGCAAAAAAAGTGCAGCAGCAACTGACTATGTGAATCCGCGTGATTCCCATTCACAAACAATCGGTACACAGCATCTAAACGCCAGTGGGTGAAATCTAAGAACATTGGCGGTTATTTTTTGCGGGGGGGCGGATGGGGCAACACGCCAAGGACATGACCAGCAAGGACAAATAAGTTGTGGGTGACAGTTTGGTGCGCCCGCATTGCGCTCAAAATGCGGCCTGTAATGAACGGCTACGAATGACAGCTTAGCACATTCCCGCAATTCAACAAGGAAGGTTTGCAAATCACAAATACCATTAAATCAGCAAGCTGACAGAACAAAGTGTAGCGATTTGCAACATGCAGGGACCTTATCTGCTAGGCCTGGACCACGCTGCCTTTTCAATTGTTGGTTGGTTTGTTAGGTTGTAATTTCAATGGGTTTGTCATCTGCCATCGTATATTATTGTCATGAAAGTTTAGTGATTCGTCATTTTCCGTCAGTTTGTGACCTGATATCATGCATGCCGCATGCCAGACTTTTGTGATTGCATGTACTTTCGGCTTGATGACGGGGTGAGGTTCATGTCATGTGCATGTATGTGTGGTCGGCCAGCCTTTGACGTAGTCATTTTGGTCGCCCGGATTGAAGTCCTTAGGACTGACCTGCCGTGCAGGCAAGTCAATTGCATTGATCAACGGACGCTTGGGCCGTGGCAAATACGAGTGGTGCAGGTGCGAAACGGCCACACAACATGCAACTGGAATGACTTCGACGTGCCTGGCAGGTCAACCAATCACTTAAGACACTTTTTTACCGATCACTTCAGACGTCCCACGACTTCCCATGCATCACCAACTCTCGGCTTCTGGAGGGGGCTGTGGCGTGAGAAAACTTGTCCCCACTGGGTTTCTATTCCTCTGACACTTGAACACAATTTTTTTAAGGGTCTTGGGGGGGTCACTGATGGCAAACTATCCACTGGGATTCTATTACCTTGACACCTGAACACAAACCTTTAGGGTCTTAGGGGGGTCACTGATGGCAAACTATCCACTGGGTTGCTTGACCTTGACACTTGAACACAGGCCTCTAGGGTCTTGGGGGAGGGGTCACTGATGGCAAACTATCCCGTAGTTTTCTTTGGCGCTGAGATCTGAATGCAGACCTTTGGGGTCTTGGGGGGGTCAGTGATGGCAAACTATCCACTAGGTTTCGATTACCTTGACACCTGAACAAAAACCTTTACGGTCTTGGGGGGGTCACTGATGGCAAACTATCCACTCCGTTTCTGTCATCTTGACATCGGAACACAAACCTTTAGGGTCTTGGGGGCCGGGTCATTGATTGCAAACCATCCACTGGGTTTCTATTACCTTGACACCTGAACACAAACCTTTAGGGTCTTTGAGGGGGTCATTCATGGCAAATTATCTACTTGGGTTTTATGACCCTGACACTGGAACAGGCCTCTCGGGTCTTGGTCATTGTTCGCAAACCATATGCCAAGTATTATTACCGTGACATGTGAACACACCTTTAAGGTCGTGGGGCGGGTCATTGATGGCAAACTATCCACTGGGCGTCTGGTACCTTGACCCTGAGCACAATGAGCACAATCCTTTAAGGTCTGGGGGGGTGTCATTGATTGCAAACTATCCAGTCGGCTCCTATTTGGTCGAGGCCGGAATGCAGACCTTTAAGGTCTTGGCTGGGGGTGGCGTCATTGATTGCAAACCATCCACGGGTTGCTATTACCCTCACATACCTGACCAAAAGTCCTCAAGGTCTTGGGGCAGGGTCACCGATTGCAAGCTATCCACTGGGCCTCTATTGCTTTGAGCTTTGACACTTGAACACAAGCCTTTGGGGTCTTCGGGGGTCATTGAAGGCAAACTACCCGCTGGGTTTCTGTCGTTTTGACACCTGAACAAAAACCTTTGGGGTCATGCACGGGTGCCATCAGCAAATTATGCGCGGAATTTTTTGACCCTAACGCCTGAACGCAAACCTTTCGGGTCTTGGGGGATTATTGATGGCAAACTACCCACTAGGTTTCTGTCGTTCTGACACGTGAACACAAACGTTTTGGGTCATTGATGCAAATTATCTGCGGAATTTTCCTCAACGTTCGAATACCGACCTGTAGCGGCGCGAGTGGAGCAAAGTCATTGATTGCAAACTGTCCACTGGTCTTTACTTCCTTGTCCACCTAGGACGTGGCACGCAATTTGACTTAGTTCAATTTAATTTAATTTGATTTTGCCGCGCCCATTTTCCAGACGCACACACATGGATGGAAGCTGCCAAACGAGCAGGACGGGTGGTGGCTGCAGTCTTTTGTCGGCTCACACATGTGAGTTGGCATGTCCCTTGGCCACCCGCTCAGGGCAGATCGAAATGACCCCATGGGGAAGTCGATTCTTTCCAGAGGTAATGTTTTACCTACCCCTGCTTATCAACGCTCGGGCCGTCCTAGAAACAATTGGGCGTTTTTGACTCTTAGATCTGCATGAAAAAGTCTCGGCCGGGATACAGCAAAATTCAAATTTAGCAATGACCAAATCAATTGTCTCTACAACCAAGCAATTCAACGGACTGGTTTTTTTTAAGGCCTTGCTGCCTATCGTTTCCAATTCGTTGCGAACTCGATCTCTGCTTCGCTAGTTTTTGCGACGGCAGACTTGTTATTGTTTGGTTTGAGATTTGGAATTTTTTTTCCCTCTGTTCCACGTGCCGACGACACAGACAGTGTTGGCATGGGAAGAAAAAGGAGAAGAAGAACAAGAAGAACAAGAAGAAGAAGAAGAAGAAGAAGAAGAAGAAGAAGAAAAGAAGAAGAAGAAGAAGAAGAAGAAGGAAAAGTCGCAAACTCGGACGGGCGCAAAGCAAAGCAAAGTATATACAATCCAGGCAACCCGGCGCACCCACAGACATGAAACATGAACCCCCCTGCCACACAGAATCCTGACGACACACGTTCGCAGAGAACGAGTGGTCTCCTCGCAACCTGGGCTGCAAATGATTTCTTTCCAATCGCACCTGCCACGCGCAACGCATATGACGTACGACAAAGCAAAAGCCATGCATAAATTTGTCACCGAACCGCCAAAACGTAGCAACGTGAGAACCGAACCACGGAAACCTTCCAAAACACTTGTCGACACCACACAGGAACCTTCATCGCACAGGCACGCCTGCTAGAAAAACCGCACATGCCACGCGGGACGCACATGACACAGCAAACGGACGTCCGAAGCGACGAGTAAACAGACATCCGAAGCGACGAGTAAACGGACATCTGAGACAAACGCATGCAAACGCTTGACGGTCACCCGGCCTGCTTTCCTAGCCCCATCATGGATCCCCTGTGGGCCCAACACTGGGTTCCCGGCGAGAAAATTAAGGAAGTCAAAGGCACGACGGTGACGGTGGGGAAAGGAGGCCCCGCAAGTCTGGAATCCGAGCGTCAAGTGTTGAGATACGTCCCAGTTTCCCAGTCTGATCCAAGAAGCCAACAAGCGTACGATTGATCACCCACATTGGAGTGCCTGCTGCCCACGTTCTGTCAAAGAACATGTTTGCAATCACCAGGTATTTCTCCACACGTTGGTTTGGACGGAACTCACGCCCCCAAGGGCTAAACCAATCCCAAGCCCCAATTTTTTTCCAAGTTGGTAGTGCAAAAACAGTTTTGTACACTTGAAAAATGCATTGTGCAAAATCATCCGGAATAAATTTCGACAATTCCGGTGCCAAACCGACAGGGTCATTCGATTTGTCCGTTTTCAATTTTTGGGTCGCTTCTTGCACAAGGATTTTTTTTGCGGACAGCGCCGCTTTTCCGACGGGGCCAGAGAAACATCAACCCAAGCACATCAGCAGGTTCATCCGCAGGAGGTTGCTGAACCAGTGGGCACCACATGGCGTGAACACTTGCGTGCGCAAACTCGCCTCCACTTTCTCGACTCTGATCGGAATAGGGTGTGAATCTGCAGCGCAGTTTGCGGTGAAGCGAGTTGTTTTCAACAATTTTATTGTTAGGATTATAATGTTTTCGCATTGGCTGTGCCCCATAAGGCCCGCCATCCGGCGAGCAGGCGTGAAATGAAGTGAAAATGAACTCTTGCACATTTTTTCCCACCGAATTGTGTCCGTTGCACGCCGCAATTGCCATCCTAGATGTCGCAAGTGGTTGGTTGGTTTTTATGTTTCCACCCCAAAAATTTTGCTGAACAAAATTTGTTTCCCATTCTTCACGCGCAGCCCTTTCCATTCTTTTTGTGCACGACCAAGTATGGTGCGGCGCCGATGCCGTCACAATCCCGGTCTATTTCAAACAGATTTTTTTGCCAGCGGTCGCCCCAACAAATAAGTGCTACCAAATCCTCAACGAGCCACTCCATGACAAATATTTTTATGTCAAGAAAAAACCTTTTGAGTCAGAGGTGGGAACGTAGCTTCTCGCCGCTGCCACGAGGAAGCGCATGAACAAATGAGTGATCCGAAACACATTGACACCGCCGCCACATATACTTGATAATCAACAACGCAAGTCGGCCCTCATGTTTAACGAATTTAACGACGCTAATCGGGGAAAAGGGCGGTGTGCCAAGCCGTCCGCAACAGAAATGCGTCCATATCGCCCGATAATTTTCGACACTGATAATTGAAAAATAAAATGTTCAAGGCACCGCATTTGGACGCATCGCAAACCCTGCAAATGTAGCATTTTTTTCCCATTTTACCGTTGAATAAATTCTCGAACACCATCGCGAGCACCTCGTCCCTCAGCAGGTTGCAACGTTTTTTGCAGAAGTTGTCTTGGCAGCAGAGGAAGGGTGTCCAAAATTTTACTGGTGACAACCACAACAACAACAACAACAACAACAACAACAACAACAACAACAACAACAACAACAACTGTGTGGTTGGACGTGGCACTTGCCTCACGTCCTTTGCGATGGGAAACGGTGACTGGCCGACAACATCTGGACGCATGAAACCAAATTTATGTTTCAATTTTGGATGTTACCGCTTTGGCCCTGGACCTGGTACACCATCTACCGAAACCAATTTTTCTAACCAATGGACACGGCCCCTGACCCACCTCAATCCTCCCAACGGCAACCACACGTGAACGAAAATTTGACGTGGTTTTGGCGTAGGATGTTCTACCCCTCGCCCCTGCGATTACATCGCCATTTCGCATTAGTTTCTGGAACCTTCTTGGGAGACCAAGTGAATTTCTGCGACCGGACGGCTCGTGGGAAAAAACCGTTTGGTTTTTTTGAACGTGTTTTGCATGGAAATTTTGCGTTTTGTCAGCCCTACTGGTGGCACATGGGCATGTTATGTCGCAACATGTTTCGTGTGGCAGTGGCTGTCCCTCCTGGAACTTTGGATTGGTCACACGCTCGCGCTTCACAGGCAGAATCCCGCACGCATTTGGAATGAAAGCATGGCCACACCATGGATTGGAATGCTACACTAAATGCTTGGACAGAACTTTGGGGATTTGCCTGCTGATTGTTGGATCCAACGCACCTACGATGGAAAGCAAATGTGCGCCATGTGGCGGGATACTGTCGACATAACCGGACCTCCAAGTTCCATGTTTGTAAGTCAAAATCTAACACCGAGTTTGCTGTCTAGTTCGGTCACCCGAGGGTTTTTTTTCCGTGGCCACGTACGTGAAACACGATTTCGTAAACTAACACGTTTTTCACTTTTTGGTTCACTCACTTGCGCCCAAACTGGGCCGCCCAATTGAGCATACAGGTTTCACTGACTCACACTCGCTCACATACGCGGGGTATTGGAAAAAAAACTTAAAATTTGCGGGCCATGCAGAGCAAATGAATCACGCATTTCTGATCCGGATTTTTTTTTAAGAAATTGTGAATAGTGGGAACAAGGGTTCACTTGATGACTTTTTGTGCAATTTCGCACAAAGATGGACGAAATGTGGAGGTACCCTATCATTAGGCACAAGGGACGAAAACATAATTACAAAAACAACATTGATCGAAATTGCATGTTGCATTGCTCCCAAAAGTATGTATGTCCTATTTTGGTTTCACTTGAGAGTTGCTGTGCCCAAAATGGGTTGGTTTCACCGCATACAGACCAAAAACCAAAATCAAAATCAAAGCTGCGCTGCCAACTCAGGTCTAAATTCATGCGGACAAAGCCATGTTGGTTGCGAACAATCCCTGCCATATCATGGCTGCATTCCACCATCCCTCCCTTCGAAAAAACCCAACGGCCCGGGCCAAAATTGACGTGGTCAAAAATGACGCGACAATTTTTGTTGCGGTGTCAAAACGCCGAAGCAATTATTGTACCCATGGGATAGGGAACATTGCGTTTCCCTTCGCATGTCTTGAGACTCATGAGGGAACGCCGCTGGACGATTTTGATTCCTTCCGCCCGCTTGGGTTGAACTGTTGTTCCACCCTTTGTCATTTTTTCCTCGGTGTCCTTTCCCCTGCTGCAATGTTTTTTCGACTTTTGCTGTTCTTGCCCTTTCGATTGTTTGTTGGCACTTTCGACTATGCTGTGCGCATTGCAAGCGGGACCTGAACATGGCATGCGATCAAAGCCACCCCAGTTTTGGGATGTTAATGGGGTAGCAGCCCCTGCTGCATGATTCCAGCGCCACCCAACATAGCCAGGTTGCAATGTGGAGACGTCACCAATTCGGGTATGTTTGCCTTTTTGCACTGGTGAGCATCGCATGTGGCTCCCCACATGAATAAATCAATGGCATCGGTGCAATCCATATTTGTACAAACCATGGTGAAATTCAATTTTGCAGGGTAAAGTACTTTGATACCTCCTCTTTGGGCGCTTTGGGTTGCCAATTTCAAGCGAACAAAAGGTTCGCTTGAACAGTTCGACTCGCGAAAGGATTGAAGATGGCAAGCAGGTACATGCTGAATTACTTTGTACAAGACGTTCATTTTCAAGCCATTCAACAACAAAACTAAATTTCGCGACTCATCCGTTTAAAGCATTCCATGCATGCATTCCTTGGTTCAACAAGGTGTGGGTTGCAATGGCGACCATCAACCCCGTTTGAAAAAAAGCAGGCATCGCACCATCGATGTAGTTTCTACTTCGGCCCTTTCAAAATTGTGGAAAAATTGAAGCACCTGAAGCACCGTGCAGCAGTAAACCTTGAAGACTCGTTTTCTAGCACCAACCCGTCAGCACAAATCGCCCTGCAAAAACATGATATTACTGACATCTTTCTCAACGCACGGAAGTCCTGGCGCCTGGACACTTCAGAAATGTGAAAAAATGGGGAGAATTGTTTGAAAATCACGGCGCCTGAGCATTGCAATCAAAAAACACATATCATTTCATCTCGAACAAATTTTGAAATTCCTAAACCAACTGGAGAACTAGAAATTGACATCTGCGGCCAAGTTATGTATACTGGAGGTTTGCAACCCTACGTCAGATACCTGTCGCAAACTACCCGAACTGGATGGACCCAAGCACTTTGTATACAGAAAACCGGAAACAGTTTTTTGCATAGATTTTTTTCACCAATTCCAAGCTTACAAATGGGTTGCAGCAGCCGACGTAATTATCTTTCTGCATGTTTTTTTGCCATTTTCATTGACAGTTGAATTTTTGATGGTTCGCCCCAGTTTGCCATAGATCGTGGACCAAAAGTTGTAAGATTTTGAAAAATAGGTCAATCAACTCTGCAGATTCAAGTGGTTGACCAACGAAGCCAACGGCAGGGTTTTCCAAACAATAACTATTGAATTCCAAGAATCAGGCGGACAACAAAAAGGCTGTTTGAGAAAACCCAGTTTACCGTGGACACGGTAAGAGTTCAGTCGCACCAGCTGCCAGATCAACATAGTCTCTGTGTCGTAATTGCTGCACTCGAGTGACAATAAACTGAAGTTGCGAACAACCAAAAACATAGCTGAAAAAAAATCGAACCCACCTGCTTGCACTTGGGACATTTGCAAGCTGGGGGCAGCTGAAAACCCATAAGCCCATATTGAGGAAGATTCTGGCTGAGTGTTTTAAGCGATCATTTTTGGGGTTCAATCTGTTTTGTCATTGCTTGCAGGCAACAATTCAGCATACAAAGGAAGGACGGCACTCCTGGTGGAATACGAGAGATGGATCAAAAAAAAATTGGGATGCATCAAAAAAATTGACGAGGAAGGATCAAAAAAAAAATTGGGAGGGATCAAAAAAAAAATTGACAGTTCAAAATGCAGGGAAACAGCGGCGTTTGGAGAAGCAAAGGCTATCAAAAAAAAAATTGGCAAGGATCAAAAAACCTGAGAAGGGGGGGGCGAAAGCCAGAGTCCCTCCAACGCAGCTGCTTTTGTGTTCGTCAAAAACCCTGTGTTTTACCCCGTTTTTGCATCAATGGAGTCACCAAAAAGAGCTTTTCTCCCTCGTTTCTGCTTCCCCCGGCCCCTCCCGAACACAGTCCGAAAATCTACCTCCCATGGCCGTATCCGCGAGAAAGCCACGTATTTCCACCTTCAACGCGTCAAACTATGGTATTGTCCACGTTTTCGGCACCACACGCGCCAAAAACGTCGGAATTTCCAGGGTTTTCCCCACTTTCCAACCAAAAACCATGGTAGTTGCGACGTTTGTCTATGTCATCGCTTCAAAACATTGACATTTTCCATGGTCTTTGCACCTAGCACAGCCTCCACCGATGCTACTCAAACGTCAAAAACCCTGCGTTTTACGCCGTTTTTGCATCAATGGAGTCACCAAAAAGAGCTTTTCTCCCTCGTTTCTGCTTCCCCCGGCCCCTCCCGAACACAGTCCGAAAAACCTTCCGAGTGACCCTCCGAATCCCCCTGCTGTTGGCCGAAAATGACCCCCGTTTGCCCGCCCACCCCCCCCCCACACCCCCCCTACCTCGCTTCGCCCGCAAAAAGCAACTTCAGCCATCCCTACCGGCTGGCCGTCTGTCAAACGTCTAGACC
>VSDK01027192.1:343441-354580 GCA_009767595.1 Symbiodinium kawagutii | reverse complement strand
TAGCCACAGGCTACGTTGCTTCCTGTGTCGATTGCACGTAATAGCCTGTTCGTCTCCTCGTGCTGAGCACGCATCGCAGTCAACTGCTCCAATAGGAGCCCGTTCAGCTCCTTGAGTTCCAGCAATCCTTTGTTACGCCGGCCAAGGTTTTCCAGGCAGCTGCTGATCAACATCCTCGTTGAATCGTTCCACCTTCCCCCGGCACCAAGTCGCTGAGTTGTTTACTCAACGAACTCAGCGCTTGGGCTCCCTTCTCTGCCCAAAAGATACTTCCACCTCCCAAGCTGTGGATGCTTTGGCAAAGCATGCGCAAGGTCTCGGCCTGTTTCTCACTTGCTTGAATTCTAGCACCCATTTGCTCAGTGTTGCTGGCAACTCGCGTCACCAGCCTAACCAAGACCTCGTGTAACGGGCTCACTGCTTCCAAGGAGGAAAGGGCATCAATAGCCGTTGCATTCGCGGCAGGAGCATCACCTGGCGCATCTGGTCCGTGACTTCCACTAGGTCCATCCGAACTGGGCACAGGAACTGGCACTGGGACTGGAGAACTCTCTCTTTCACCACCAGTAGGCTCTTCGGCTTTTCCTTCAGGACCATGTCCATGAGACGGCGCTTCCACAGCAGCATTCTCACTTGGCGCCGCATCAGTGGCACCCTCCACACCGGTCTCAGGGGTCTCAACTGGTGCCTCTGCCATACTGAAAAGACGCCACTCCCACACTCTGGGTTGCAAAAAGAAGCGAACTCCTAGCTGCTCTCTTGTGAGCCGCAACAGGGCAGAGCTGGGCAACAGCCGGTGCATACTTGATAGATAACAAAAGCAGCGATGCTCAACGCTCAACTCAACAGTGCTCAACTTGACTCAAAGATGATTTGGCGAGAATGAAAAATGAATTCCGAGATGAAGTCCTAGATCTCTTCCTAGCAACTCCTAGGGTCATCAGCTTCCTAGAGATCCTAGCTTCCTAGACGGCTTTGCAGCTTCAACCAAAATCCCCAAAAGATAACCCTTAACATGATCACCAAAAAGTCAGAGTGGTATGGCCGTACCCTCCAGCATTTCAGATCACAGTCAAAATCACTCCTAGAGAGAGGTCCGTCTCTGCACGCAAGAAACCAAAACAGTTTCAAAGAAAAGCAAGCTGGATTCCCGAGTTCAAATTGATTCCTAGTTTCAGTGCTCAAGAAAAGAAAAGGAAAAAGACTTTCGGCAAAAATGAAAGCAAATCAGCAGCTAAACGTGTTTCCCACTAAAGCTACCCAATCACTCTCACACACTATCAAATTCCATGCAACTGTCAGAAAACGTATTTCGTCACTCAGAGTTCGCGGCAGCTAAGGCTGACACTACCCCTTCTTGGACAAACAGGTGGGTGAACTCCTCATCGTACCTGCGAAGTTCCTGTCGGATCCATTGCGACTCCTGTTCAGAAAGCCCTGGGACTAAACCAGTGGCCTCACACAAATGAACCCACATCATGATCTGTTTACATGACTTAGTCAGTCCGTCCGATGGGTTTTCTGCACCACTCCAATGTTGGAGCTGGAGACGCGTACGCGCGAAATGCTGCAGGTAAAGAGCGCGCAATTCAAGATGCCTAACGCGTCGCAACAAACCACTCATGTTACCTATGGAAATTGCAGCTTTCGCATCATTGTAGAGAAGGAGACTCACCGTTCCTGTTGTGCACTTAGGCATCCCTAAGTCATCCAATGGAATACCCTCGCGGATGGTCTCAATCAACATACCTAGCGAAACTTCTTCTTCAGCTGCTTCCGTGATGGCAATGACTTCTGCTTCCGCGGATGACAGCGCGGGAACCTCTTGATTTCGGCTGAGGAATTTCAGACAACAACCTTGCCAACAAATGATTCCCCCTGAAACGGAGTCAACTGACCAACTCGCGTCACAAAAACCAAGAATCGTACGCTCATCACTTACCAGCGGCGGATTGGATGCAGGCATCCGTTGCACAAAGTGAAGGTGTCCCAACAACCATCGAAGAAAGACCCTCATGGTCGCTTCAGCAGCCGGTGTTGGCTTTGACTGGTACCAGGCGAGGAAGGAAATTGGAAAAGCCAAATCCGCCCGGGAGAGCGCAGCCCATGCAAACTGTCCGAGAACCCTCCGGTACCTTGCCGTAGCGGCGTCGCTAAGTACCGCACCCTCATCGCTGCTCTTTAAATGGGATGAGTACACTTCCTCCATCTTTGGCTGAGCCGTGGACTCTTTTGGCGCTTTCAAGCTCTCAGACCATGACTCAAAAATGCCCTGCATGTACTTACGCGATACTCCAAAAAGGATAGCGTTGGATCCTACCTCGGATTCACCTCGATAGATGGTTCGCCCCAGAAATTCCAAAACACCAGTACAACCTTTGTTGAGAGTTCCTGTCTTCTTGATCTTCCAAATTTCCTGCAAACTCTCCAACAACTTTTCATTGTCTACGGGGTCTTTGGAAGCAAGCAAAAGGTCATCCACGTAAACCAACAACAAGATGAAATCACCAGGAGTGGTAAAACTTGGTACTCGGAACAAAGTTGGCTCAAACGTGGCCTGTCCTCCCTTCGCTTCTAACTGCCTTTGAAACTCTTGGAACCACAACAGGGGAGCTCTTCGAAGTCCGTTCATAGCTTTCTGAAGTAGAAGAACTATGCGATACCCCTGGCCGTGACAAGATGCTGGGCGGTAGTAAAACTAGGTCTACGGCTCCCAGCTCCACTGGAGCGTACATAAAAGCCACGCTGACGTCACCCGTCAACAAGGAATAACCAAGAACAGCTGACCATGCCAAAATGCATCGCAACGAGTCTAGCGAACTAGTGGGGGCATAAATCCCTGCCTTGAAGGCACTCTCGCCACCAGAAGCAAAATCTCTCACGACCAATCGGCATCGAGCTAAGTCTGCTGTCTTTTGGGTTATCACCCATCGGCTTGTCAGAACCTGGACTTTGTTGACCTTTGCCATTCTGAAGCCTCTCCAACTGTTTGACCTCAGTGCGCATACCTTCTGCAACCTGGCTGTGACTCATGGCTAGGCCTGTCAGTTCATCCACCGGATAATCTGGAACATGAACGACAATGTCCATACCACCAAACGTTTCTTCAAAGGTAATCCGATCTTCTGGGTTACGAGGATTGGTGTCCATGACAACTTCTCTCAAACTAAAGTTGTTCCACTCAGCACACTGGGATTGATAAAGAAGCTTGTTCAACCAATCATCACCTTCCATTTCTTCCTCAGGCTCCTCCCCTCTGGGTTCCTCAATCCTGTCCAGCGCCATGGGTTGTGGACCTTCTCCTCCTGGGATGTTCTCCTCACCCTCCATGTCACCTGAACCTGCCTCTTCATCAAGAAGTGGTGGAACGGGATCCTCCGATGGAACCTCAACCTTTGGGAATGGTGATGGATTGGGTCGATTTTCCAGAGGTCCAGACTGCTCAGGAACAACTCCAGCCATGAGTGGGAACAAAGCCTCAATGTCATAGAATGGTTCCTGATTCCTGGGTCGAAACGTGTGGGCCTTGATGATCTCTCGACGCCCTTGGGCATCCGGTTGAAGAGGGTAAACAAAACAACCACCAGTGTTGAACCTCAATCCCAAGTAAGCACACAACACCAACCGATGACCAGTCCAATCTCGAGCATGAACAGGTTTGGCATATCCAAGGATTCCAAAAGGGTAGCTCCTAGGGGGTTGACCTCCTCTCTTGCCTCTCATCATCTCGAGCGGCGTTCCTCCCTTCAGCTTGCGACAGTGGGCGTTGTGAGCGCGATACACATGACCTTCCAGCAAACCAAACAATGGTGATTCAAGAGCTAGCCTGGCTCCAACCTTGGGTTCCAAACACAGCCAATTGGTGAACAAACCTTCCTTCATGATACAAATCATTCTTTCCACACCTTTGGCTTGGGGTCTACACTCTGCGATGTTTCTCCAATGAAAACCTCGACATGTACTTGCCTGCAATGATCTTTCCATCAAGTTGACAAGATACTGCTCATTGTCCGTTGCAACTTCAAGATTCACACCTCCTACACCAATTTCATTCAAAACTGACACAACTGACTTGGTATCTTTTTCACGATCACCACCAAGAACAACCATACCAGCAACACCAGTTTGAATCATCAACAAAACAAGCATCTTCCAGTGTCTACCTGCGATGTACATCAAATCTCCAGCAAGGTCAGCAGAACGTCCATCTCCCTCAACCTGCTTTCGTCGACGAGCTGGGGTCCTACCACGAGCCTGGACACAACTGTCACAGCCCTTGTCATAAGGCCAATGGCCTCTGCATTCATGTTCCCAGAGAAGATCTCCCATCAACTGGGGAACTTCCAGTTCGAGATCTGAGCCCTCTGGCCCTTCATACTCTTCTGGCCCAAAAGGGGCAGGAACTTCAACAGCGTCTACAGGATCCCTAGCTTCATCTGACCTAGCCAGGCTTGGGGTATACCCTGAACCATTTTCAGGATCATCGTTGAGAAGATCGTCTCCAAAGATGTCTTCTTCTTCTTCTGCTTCAACTTCTGAATCATCGACTTGTACTTCTTGGGGAAAACCCCTGAACATCCTACACTGGAATTCTGGATCAACATACGTATGCCCAAAGCAATCTTCAAAGACCTCTGACCTGTCAATGACCTGTGAGCTTTCAAAGACCTCTGAACTCGACTCACTCAACACTGCAATGCAATCAGTGCAGTCTTCAACGCATCCAAGATTGCACTCTTCAATACAGTCATGAAAGATGTCCACTCCTAGATTCATGGATTCACATGTGGTTCCTGCATGTCCATGGTCTCCAAACCCTTGACCGCCTTCCACATCCACTGAATTGGTTCACATCTTCGGCATTGGGCTCTTCATAAAACACGGCATGAGAATGCAATGACTCTGAACTCTGACTCTCAAAGCAATACCTACTTCCAAAGGAAATCATCCTACACACATACGAGAGGGATTGCAAATCAGGCTGAGTGACTTTCACTTCACTACCTGGCTTCCTACTCCTAGGCTTCTGCTTCTGAGGTCCAGACGTCACAGCTGAATCAACCTTAGCTGAATCCTTAGATGCCTTAGCAACAAGTTCCTCAGCTTTCACAGTGGGTTTCAAAGAAATGTCAACGGCTCGAAATTCAGTCTGTTTTGCAACTTTCGATGCTGAGTCTGCGCTGTTGGTGGTCACAGTGCTCTCTCTCAAAACACCAACAGTGTTGACTTCCATAGGTACCGGCTTGGAACCCTTCTTCCCAGGTTTACCTGCCTTGGGTCCTCCAACACCTTTCGGAATCACCTCAAGCCACCATGCCCTGTCACAGACCTCCAAAGGAAATCGAACCTTTCCACAGTACAGACCTGACTCCTCGACACCTGACAAGACAGTTTTCCAACCCATCTCTTTGAGAGAGTAGGTGGACAAAACGTTCACATCAATGTCAGCTACCACTACCTTCTTCATGGTCACTTCAGTCTTTCCTACGTGGAACCTAAGGTCTACCATAGACTGAGTTGGCAATGCATGATTGCCAGCGCCTTTCAGGATCGGCGGAGGTCCGGGATACTTGTATGACACTTCGTATTGCCTGACCCAGCGCTTTGCCACAATATGACAGGTTGCACCTGAATCTACCAACCACATGGCTTTGGGGTTTGCCACACGGTTCAAGGATCTAAGGCCTACCTCAGTCGCGTTCAGTACAGCTTCTCCCTGTGGCAGCGCATCAGCATCAGCATCAGCATCAGCATCTCGGATCATCATCGTCACTTCCTGCTCTTCCTGCTCAGGCTCTTTCTCAGCCTCGGCTTCTGCACCAGCACCATCTGCAGATTCATCTCCTAGATACCAGTACCACCAATCATCTTCAGTCCAGTCTTCCTCTGGCCATTCCTCATCCTCTACTCCTCGGAACTTGCCACCCTTTCCTTTGCCCTTGGACTTGCCTTTTCCTTTTCCTTTTGCTTTGCCCTTGCCCTTGGCATCTTTTCCTTTGCCCTTGGCTTTGGCTTTCGGATCGGCATTCTTGTCTCCTGAAGGCTTCGAAGGTTTCGATGGCTTCTTGTCTGGGTACTTGGCCCAGCACTGGTCTTCGGTATGCCCAGATTTCCCACAGTGCTTGCAGCGATCAAATACTGCTCGCAACTTGTCATCAGTCGCGGCTACGCGCGATCTGACGTAGTACTCGTGGGACGCTACCCACAACTGGGAAACCGCGGTCACCCCGACCACCATTTGGATGTGCTCTCTGACACGGTCCGGGAGGTTTCTGAAGTACACCAAAAACTGGTCGCCCTCCGAGAGGCGCAAGTCCTGAAGTGTTGCTGCCGCAAATGAGGCATCAAGCACCACGTGGAAATGCTCCACCTGCATTTGCACTTCGCGAAGGCTTTCCATCACTGTGTCCACTGTGTTTTTGGATACAGTGAATCTCATCACCATCTCGCGATGATGCGAAGCTTCACCTCTGGTGAAGATAGCGAACTCCCTTCTCAACAAGCGCAGAAGCTCAAATCCGTTGGAGGCATGTACCCCTTGGGATACAATTTGGCTTCTGATAAGGTTCTCGACCTTACCGCAGCCAGCAAAGCTCTGCTGCAACAAGTGGAACAGCCTTCGGGATCGCAGCTGCTGATCAGCGCCCTGAGGGCGTACCTCAACTGTAAACTTGAGGGCCTCCTGCGCTTCACAACCATATTGATCGTGAAGAAGGCTGAGGCAGCTGATAAACTTGTCAAGCCAAAGTCGAAATCCACTGACTTCCTTGGCCGGGCGGTCCACTGCTTCCACTCCGGCATGGGCATTGCCGGAATCCACTTGGTGTCCATCGATAGCTTCTCGGTTCCACCACCAGGCACAGCACCTAGAGGCTGCACAGGAACTTGTTGAGCTGGCTGCTGACTTCCTTGACTTCCAGACTGGTTCTGGTTCTGGATGAGCTGCATCAGCCCTTGAGTCAACACCATCTGTTGCTACATCATCTGCGCCATGATGGCCATCAATGGATCTTGATGTCCAGCACCGGTTGGATTGGGACCACCTCCAACTGACGAAGTTCCAGGCTGACCAGAAGTTCCAACTCCACTTCCATCCAGAAATCCTGGCGGCATACCATAAGTAAAACCACCAGTAGCTGAAGGAATCGTCGAAAGGTTTGCTGCAGGATGTCGTGGAGGCACTCCTCCTAGATCGGGACTATTTCCACTACCAATACCTGGTGGAATCACAAAGCCACTGCTACTTCCAGGAAGGATGCCAGCACAAGCTCTAAGTGTCATGGGAAAGAACGCGACCGAACTCAAGTTGGACTGTGATAGATTTCCGAAGTTTGCCCAGGGATCGTTTCTCTGAAGAAGGTCTGCTTGGATTCCAGGTGGCATCGAAGGGGGTCCAGCTGCTGCTCCTGCACTTCCTGCAGGCATAGCTGGCATAGGTCCTCTCGGCACTGGTTTTGCAGTTGCGGGCAGTGTTTCCTGCCACTCCACTGCCATCATCTCTCTGTGGTGACATGGGAACCGCTCCAGTACCATCTCCAGGAACACTTTCTGGTGCACTTCCATTGCTAGGACCACTTCCATCAGTAGCCACGGCTTCTCTTTCTCTTCACAAACTGTTTAACTCTTTCTCTAACGTCTTTCTTCTTACTCAGAGTCACACAGATCTCTCTTAAGCGTTTGCCCCTCACCTCTTAGGATCTCAGGGGCTCTGCTACCATATGAAAAACGCAGAGCGGCGCAGCAGCTCTTTTTCACTCGGGTCTTGAGCCGGTTCAGCAACGTCTCAATTCAATCTTCCTTAAAAAGATCTTCAAACGACTCCAGCCTTCCAAACTCTTTCTTAGAGTTCAACTTCTTCTCAAAGCAAGTTCAAGTCAAGTTCAAAAGTCAAAAAGACAACTCAAGCTTCAAAATTAAAAAGACACTACACTCAAAACAAGTCACAACTACCAACATACTACACCTACTGCCTCTAGCGGCTTCCAAGGCTTCCTAGGTCCTATACAGTCCTACCAGATGGGCTAACTACTACTACTACCTATGATACACTATGGTGAGTCCTGACACAAACTGGCAAGTTTGGGTCAGTGGGCCACCTGAAACACACAAAGACCAAAAGAGAGCAAGGCAAGACAAGACAGGGACCCAAAGAGGTACCTGCACCGATCCTTACTCAGTCAAATTTCAAAGTGTTATGAAAACATACTCTATCCTGCACAAACAGGTCTCCTAACTTTCACAGTTTAGACGAACATTCAGGGACCTGTAGTCAGGAACCAAACCCGGACAGGAAAAGTTAACATCACTTTTTCATTTGCGCGCACTGTATCCTTCCTTTTCGCCGTCATCCTCGATGAGTAAGATGACTCTTGGTGGTGGTTTTGTTCGTATTTGTTTGGGTTGCTTGTTTGTTTGTTATTTGGTTGGCGTTTGTGTTCTTTGTTGTTTCTTGGTTTGGTGGATCTTGGTCATCTTATTCATGATGAAATAGTAAAGTTGCTAAGTTCTTTTACGCAGCCTATCTGGACTCATAGTGACCCTTTCGTGCGACAAGAGGCACAGTCTTACGGTAGGCTAGTTAATGATGATGCTGAGGAGGAGGAGGAGGAGGATGATAATGACGATGATGATGATGATGATGATGATGATGATGATGATGACAATGATGACGATGATGATGGTGATGACAATGATGATGATGATGACGACGATGATGATGATTATGCTGGTGATGATTATGATGATGATGATGATGTTGATGATGTTGATGATGATGATGATGATGATAATCAAAGAATTCCCTACGAAGTGCGGAAGTTCCGTGTTGGGAAGATTTGAAACCCATTACATCCCCAAACAACTACATCACTAAGCAATTACATTTCCAATCAATCACACCTCCAATCAATGACAAATCAGGGACATCTCCACTACACTTCCAATCAACGAACTAAGATACTTGCATCACAAATCAATTGCAGCATGCATCTCCAGTCAACTGCAATCCATTGCGCGCATAGCATTTTTTAACATTTGGTGCAAACAATGCAAAATCTTTATTTCCAATTGCGGGCGGTGCAAACTTCTTGAAAGCTCTTAGTTTTCATTTTCTGTAAAGTGAAGGTCACAAGGAACAACTACGAAGCGTTCAGGGATTCCAATCCATGAAAAGTGCTGTGATCCAAAGTCGTGAAGGTTTCCATCCAACTAAAGATAAAAGATCTTCGCCCAGTGTTGATTTCAGCCCGCAAAGAAAGCCAATGCACCAGGCACATGAATCATTGCCGAGGAAGCACCATACAGCAAGGTGAAACGTCTTGTCAAGTCTTTCTTTTTTTCTAAGGACATTTTTTTTCTGCGAGAGGGCCGCTTTATGCACTGGCACGGATCACGAAACAACACTTCAAAAGACTCGAAGATTCCAATCAATGAGAGTGCATTAGCATCATCAGCATCATCATCATCAACAACATCATTGTCATCATCATCATCAACAACAACTATCTTGCTTTTCAACATGTCCTTCATCATCTTCATTTGGTACTTGGATTAACCCATATCGGCCGAAAAACCAAATGAAAATTGATGCCAACGACTCCACTGGTTTCCACTGGTCTTATAGTCCTTGACGTGAAACACATTTACTCAAGGGAGCTTGCCCCAAAAAATTCTTTGACCAAGAGATGGGAAGGTAGGGACGAAAACGAAAAATCAATGTGACTTGACAAGCAAGCGTGCGTTACCATCACGAAATGTGCATGTTGGCCTTCTTGTCATTTGACCCTCTGTGGGAAGTTGAGGTCTTTTGATAAGTCTTTTGATTTTTCTTTAGGGGAGTGTTAGCGGCGTTGGTCATGTTCTCTTCAGGTGGTGCAAGTGATTCGTTGTTGTTGGTGGTTTTGGTGCGCTGGTAAGCGCGTTGGGCTGGTGACTGCGCTGGCGATTTGTGCTGGTGATGTTTCTTTGCTGGCAATCTTTTGTGCTAGTGATTTGATTGAGCTTGCGTTTTTGCGGTGCTGGTGACCGTGTGGTGATGCTTTGGCAGCATAATTGCGCGGGTGCTTGTCGAGAGCTTGTGGTAAAGCAAGTCGTGATGCTTCTTAATTCCTTCACTCCTGATACGCGGACCGCTCGGAAATCCGAGCCCTTCCTCCTACAATTATGGTCCAGCAAAAGGAATTCACTGAAGCGGCAGCGAAAGCCATCCCCACCGCTGCTTCTCTGAGATCATTGCCTCCTGATTGGCCCATGGCTCGCATGGTGCTTAAGACACCCAGTGCCTCTACCTTGCATAAGCAGACAATGGTTAGGAGTTCACTAGAAAGGCGCCTTAGCGACCCCAGAGCGGTCCTGCAGAAGGAAGATGTCATTGCTGGTTTGAGTGATAGCCTCCTTCCGACTACCAAGTGCATTGCTTCACTGTTCGCAGAAATCCGCTCCATTAGCTTCGTGCAACAGTTCAAGGAGTGGGAGTTGTTTGAGGACCCGTTGTTTTCCAGATGGTGTGATGGCTGAGCCGAGGCCGGTACTACAAGCCTTTGATATGCTAAGTTGGACGCCCATGGGGACTAGCAACAACGTTTTTTCACCGGGACTGGTTTCCAACCATCTCCCAGAAGAGCAGAAATGCCGTCTATGATTCTTGGTATAGGATTGGTGACCTGAAGAACAACCCATACATGGCCAAGCAGGAGTGTTGCCCGGGGCCTTGGCAACCACGGGGTCAGCAAGCGAGTGGCCGATCTTCTGCTGCCTCCAGTAGTGCTAGATCGAGCATGGATTGATCTGCCTTAGGGCAGACCACCGCAGCCATTTCACCTGGCCTAAATGGCTATCCCGGGGCGGGGTGGGCAGCAGGTTTGCTTACAGAAGTATCCCTGCACGCGCGGCTGATGCCATGGCTCGTCTTATGTGATGGCGCCTCTGGATGAAAGCGCAATTGTGTTCGTTAATTTACTTCTGGTGGTGACTCGCTGGTGGGTGATACTTAGTACTGGCTGGCCACACCTCTGGTGTTGCCGTAGGGAAGTGGTGAAGCTGCTGAAAGTGACTAGTGGTGAATTGTACTTGCCGGTGAGAGTTCTCGTCTCCGCTCTCAGCTGCTCAAGCAATGGTCAAAAGATATTTGCCTACAGAGGT
>VSDK01027192.1:301977-342968 GCA_009767595.1 Symbiodinium kawagutii | reverse complement strand
AGAGCTGGCAATTTCTCTAGTGGCTTGCTTCATGGGATGACTCTCGGTTGGAGTCGTTGAACTCTTTCGACTTCAAGCTGTGAGACGGACAAGCGATGCCCTGTAGTTCACCTACTGAGATGAGTGAGTGCGGAGTGTCTTCTGTTTCACCCTGTGCATATTTAGTTCAGCTAGCTTGATGACCATTTTCGATGGGGCTGGTTTGTTTCTTTGGGGGTTGTTTTGGTTTGTTTGCTTGGTCTTGGGTTGTGCTGGTTGGTTTGGTTTGGTTTGTCGTTTTCCCCCATTGGTCATCTTGCTTTAATTGAAGCTCATGTGAAATCATGTGCAGTCTTTGCAGCTTTCCGGACTAGTAGTGACCTGCATCGTGTGTGCAACAGGCACTTCCTGGAAAAAAAAAAGGTCCTCTTGTCCACTTTCAGTTTTTGTGTCCTCAGTTTCATTGGAATTTCAATAAAATTATCATTTTTCTTCGCATGATTCTATGGGGGTTCCGAAGAGTCCCCTCGTCGACTTTCAGTCTTCTTGTGCTCTGCTTCATTAGGATTTAACATTTTTCTTGGCGGAGGTTTAGATTGACAATTCGTAATGCTATGGGGGTTCCCCAGCGTCTTCTCGTCGACTTTCAATCTTTTTGTGCTCTGTTTTTCAACATTTTTTGGCGCGAGTTTGGATTGAATATTCTTGTTGGGCTCCCTGCGTCAAATTCCATGTTTCGAACCTGTTTGATGGCACTTTGCGCGGTTCCAGGTTGGGAGGCTTTAAGACAGGCGTTTTCTTAAGGATAGATGCGCAAACACATGTTGCTTGTTGCATGATACACGGTGATAATGAATGGCAAGTAACAAGACACGGATGATCGTAAGCTTCTTGCAGCAATTTTGGGCTTTCGATATTCCACGTTCCCATGCTCACAGCATCCGTCGAGCATTCGACGCTACAACCAACGGCGAATCAAGAGAGGCCGGTTTATGTAAATTGCGCGTTTGACTTCGGCCGAATTGCGCCTCTTCTCCTTTCTGTGTGTCTGGGGGTTCCCCACTTGGGGTACCCCCGTACACCTTCCTTCACTTTTTTTCCAAATTTCATTCACTGCATCCGACCTGTCGCCCCTCAACTCTCTTTGGCTGCTCAATTGGCTTTGATCGACATTGCTCTTATTTTCTGTCGCTCGGCCTTTGTGACTATCGTGATGACCATCGTTGGTTTCTTTGTTCTACCAGGCGAACCCAGTGAGAGTGTAGAGATGATTGAGAATTGTACATGTATGTGTATTATTTCGAGTCATACCGTGTTCGTAGCAAAGCTAAGTTGGCGCGACGCCCTTTCCACAAGAGGGAGACAAAAGAAGCAGAGAGCAAAAGAGGAAAATCAAAAACGGGCATTGAAAAAAATCATGAAGCTCGAATCTTCAAAGAGCGGGTGCTCGCCTGTTAGAGCTCTGTTCAGACTGCGTGGCGGCATCCGACCCCGATTGGGGGGAGCTTTGAACACAACAGGTGGCTTTCCCCTAGGATGATGGATGTGGGATGGTGTCTGTTGCTGTTAGTTGCTGGTTTTGTAAATCTTTGGCTGACTAAACATAAAGGCTCGTGCTATAAAAGGGCCAGCTTCAGGGCAGAGAGCGTGGCTGCACTGCAAAGCATCAACGTGTTGAGGTGCGCGGCTGATGTTATGTTTCTAAGTGATGGCCAACGATAAGTAGCTTGAAGGAGGGCAAGCTTATGCCTTTTTGCGTCAGTAGTGTTGGCGCTGAGTCTTCCTTAGCCAATTCACCCTGGCTGCTAACTGCTTTATTTATCTATCCACCATCCCACGATTTCGTCAGTTGACAATGGAGTCATTTGTGACTCTTAGCAGTTGTTGTGTTTTCACCCTCCTTTCTCGCATATGCCTAACTGTCCATAACGGGCTCGGCTTTGGTGTAAGGATATTTTTGTTGCCAGCTAGTGAGCCGCCCGATGTAAGTTCTTTCCTTACTGTGCAGTCCCGGTTCGCAGGATGAGCGCCTGAGACATATTTGCCCCGTATTGAAATCTCGCGGACCAGGTAGCTGACTCTGCTGCTGCTATGTGCTTTCATTTTATATTTTCTTGCAGTGGTTGCTGCTGCGTAAACTTCAAGGTCTCAAACCAACATACTTTGCACTTCCAGCCAGCTTGAGGTGTGCAGGCTAGGCGTGTGAAATTGCAGGATATCGGCGTGAGTAGGGCACGTTTGATATTCGGACTTTGCAAAGCAAAGGCTCAAAGCCATAAGTTTGAAGGGGGCAAACTTGACGGTCCTTTCCTGTTGCAAAGCCTCAGTATGTCATCTCTTTCCTTGTTAGCAAAGAATATGAACACACAGCTGCCAGTATACCTGTTCACCGTTCCGAGAAATTTTGGTCGGAGGTAAAATTTTGTTTGATACCGAGCTGGAGAATATGCAATACCGGATAATGTCAGGAAGTTCATAAGCGACAGAGACGAAGTGGTGGCCGCTCAAGAGATGTGTCTGATTCCAACTTGAGGGTCAGCATGCAACCTTTCCTGTATTCCCCGCCTGCAACTCCTGTCTTTTTCCTTTGCCCTGTGTACTCCTCTTTCTCTTCAATTCCTTTCTCTTCTTTCGCTTCCTCAATTCCCCTCTTCTTCGCAGCCGTTTCCGAAAGCCGTTTACCTTAGCCCTACGGGCTCGGGCGCGCATGGCGAATCGGTGCTGTTCTTTAATTCTCAGTGGGCAAAGCTTCAAAACATTAGCTGCTATAAGCTTTTTCAGCTCACTTCCCACATCCAACGCCAGTTTACCAGAGATGTCCCTGGCAATTTTCAGCTGTCTTGTCTTCGCTTTATCCATACAGTATACCTTTTGGTCAGTGTGACCTACTGAGAGGACGCCGAGTGCATTCAGAGCGGCGTCAAAAAGGATAAAAGGCTGCCTGCGCCTGCTGCCCCACGTGGGTGGTCTTGTTTAGACGAGGTGGAGAAGCAATAACCGCACAGTGGTTAAGTTAACTTAGCATTGGAGACGGCTTTTTCCATAACAAATCGTCGCAGCTCCAACTTCCGGATAACTCGGTGCGCACGGCAACTCGTTGTTCTGCGCTTGGCAAAGCCATTGAAAGGACGTGGGTAAGAGCTCCGGTTCTATGTACCTTCGGGGAGAGACGAAGAGCTCTTCATCTTCTTCCTTTCTGGCTTTTCCAGTCCTTTAGTGGAAGCGGTGAAGCTTCCAGCATTTAGGGCAAGTCTTGGAGGAAGTCATTGAGGGTGAGCTTTATTTGCCACTTGCCCTTCCTTAGCGTGTTTCCGCAGTTCACCTACTTAGGTGATCTGTAGTTACCGCTCCTTCTCCTGGCTAGTGCATCTGGTGGGCATAATCTGAAGCTAACAAAGTGCTAAACCAGCTAATTTCTCAGTCCCCGGGTACCATTGATGACGATAAGCTCTGGTCTTCCTTTCGTACCAAGCTTTGGCTATAGGCAAGCATCCCCAGCCTGCTTTGGTCGACATCATCAGGGCCAAGGCATCTTTCTACACGAGGTTGCCATCGCCCCACAGAGCAAGAGTCACCCAAAAGCTGCGGCATGACTACAACAAGGGTTGAGATACCTCGACAAGGCGCTGAACCAACCAGATTCGCACCCTGGCCTCACCAGTAGGTAGTAACTTCGGTGAAACTGACCGTCTGGCCTGTGTGTGAAATAGGTTGGTTCGCCCCTTGACGGTATCTCCCCAACTTGGGCAATACAAGCCCACCAATCTGGGCCATCCATTTCTAGGATGGCATACCCAGCTATTCTATGGCTCGCTGAGCCGGACAACCACATGGTTTTTTTCCTTCATGGCTTATCAGCTCGCTGTGGCTTTTCGTGCTTCGGCAAATTTGCCGTCGCTCTGCATAAACCCTTTGCTGCATACCCAGCTATTCTATGGCTCGCTGAGCCGGACAACCACATGGTTTTTTTCCTTCATGGCTTATCAGCTCGCTGTGGCTTTTCGTGCTTCGGCAAATTTGCCGTCGCTCTGCATAAACCCTTTGCTGTCTTGCAGGACAACTTTTTTTACTAACAGAAATTGACTGCAACTACGGCATACAGCATCACAATGCCCGCCGAATTTTCGATGCACACTGGGTGCTGCTTTGGTGCAAGAGCTGGCTTTGTCTAGCCATTACAGCGCCAACTGCCACGCATATTTGCCGAACACTACACAGGGTCATGCAGAGGACTAGTGAGGCGGGGAATTCAATGCATGTACATAATTTTCGCAGTTTTACTGCCTTTGCTTCTTTTGCTTCGTTTGCTTCTTCGCTTCCAGGCTTCGAAGCTTCGTCCGTTTCACCTTTGTTTCACTTTGTTTCACTTGTTTCACTGCTTCTAATCGACCTTAGCTTAGTGCTACCAAGGCGATGCAGGCGAGCAAAAAAAAATGGAGGCCGCAATTTGTTTGTCAAAAGGATAGGCCCCGTTTTGGGGTCCGCATTTTGGCCCCAAAGTGGATCGATTTTTGGAGCAATTTTACGGTCTTTGCGTTGCGGTTTAGGCGGACGACGTACGGCCTATCTTCCTTTTGCAAAAATTTGCTGCCAGAAGCTCACGATCATCCGTGTCTTGTTGCTTGCCATTCATCCATCTCAGTGTATTATGCTTCAAGCAACATGTGTTTGCGCATGGTATGCAGTCAATTAGTTGATAGCGCCTTACCTTTGTCCTTGTCAAGAAATTCCATCTCGATCTGAATCGTTATGTATCTCGACGTCTACATGTCTGCTCAGGGAGGGTGAAGGGAATTAATTCCATTGTTCCCGAGAGCGCCTGCGAAGGGTTCTTCGTAAAAAATCAGTCGTATTTCAACATCTGTACTTCATCACATCAGCATCATCAACAACATCTGTACATCATCACATCAGCATCATCTTCACAGACATTGAACGTCAAAAACTGAGGTAAAATGGCGATTTGGAAGCGTCACCGCTGACCGTTTCGCGTTTTCTCAACATTGAATGTTCCAAACTAAGGTAAAATTGCGATTTGGAAGCGTCGCCGCTGACCGTTTTGCGTTTTCTCGACATTGAACGTCAAAAACTGAGGTAAAAATGCGATTTTGAATTCTCAGTCGTGACCGTTCCGCGTTTTCTCAACATCGAACGTCGAAAACTGAGGTAAAATTGCGATTTTGGACCTGCTTCTTGGTACGTTTTGTCTGGGTGCGTTTTGTTCGGTACGTTTTGCTCTGGTACGTTGTGTCTTGGTTCCTGGTACGTTTTGCTGCGCTATACGTTTTGTCTTGGTACGTTTTGTCTTGGTGCGTTTTGCCGTGTGTCTTGGTACGTTTTGTCTTGGTTCGTTTTGCTCTTGGTACGTTTTAGTCTGGTACGTTTTGCTCTGGTACGTTTTGCTTTGGTGCGTTTTGCTCTTGGTACGTTTTGCTCTTGGTACGTTTTGCTGTGGTACGTTTTGCTCTGGTGCGTTTTGCTCTTGCTACGTTTGCTCTTGGTACGTTTTGCCGTGGTACCTTTGATCTTGGTACGTTTTGCTGTGGTACGTTTGCTCTCGGTACGTTTTGCTGCGGTACATTGTGCATTTTGCTTTGGTAGGTTTGCTCTTGGTACGTTCTGCCGTGGTACGTTTGATCTTGGTACGTTGCGCTGTGCTATACCTTTTGCTGATTGGTATGTTTTGTCGTGGTACTTTTTGATTTGGTACGTTTGGATTTGGTACGTTCTGCTGTGGAACGTTCTGCTCTGGTACGTTTTGCCTCCTTGTATACGTTTTGGTGAGGTACGTTTTGATTTTTTTTTTGATTTGCTATGTTTTGCTGTGGTATGTTTTGCTGTGGTATGTTTTGTCTTGGTACGTTTTGATATGGTACGTTTTTCTGTGGAACGTTTTGCTGTGGTGCTTTTTTTGCGCTGGTATGTTTGGCTTTCCGGTACGTTTTTGCTTTGAGACTTTGTTTTGGATTTAGGAGTTTGAATAGCATTTGTTTAATGCATGTCATGTCAAACCTTCGTTGACCACACTTGGAATTCAGCAGAGCTGCTCGTGCTACTATATGCTGTCGGGACTGTCCGGGCATGTTTTGGCGGCGCGCAGTCAGAGTCCTCTGTATTATTGGTTTCAATGAATGAATTTTCGTGCCTGACATGTTGACGATTTTCTGCGAGCCACTCATCCCGTGGTCTGAGCCTCGGTCTTATGCAGTGGAAAGAGTTTCGATTTCAAACATGTGATGTGCAATGTCATGTGGTGCCTTTTTTTGGCGCGTCAGTGTTCGACAGAGAATTGTCGGTGCTATGGTTCGAGCCTCGAGTTTTTGGACTGACACAGTATTTGCTTTGAAGCGTCATTTCCTTGTTTCAGTCAGTGCGCATGGTTATCATTGACAATGATATGTTAAAGCCAAGAACAGTGCAAAGTTGTTTGCTTGATCAATGCGGTTCTTCAATGCGGATGGTGAAAGGAAGAAATTGCAGTTCGCATTCGGAAAGCGTAAACTTTTCTATTGCTTGCTCGGGCTTGATGGTTGAATATAGGCGCGAGTATGCTATAGGAAAAAGACCGTGTGACATGGATCGAGCGCTTTCTTGATACAGGTCTTTGCAAGCAATGGACTCACCATTTGCGTCGTGAATATCTTCATTGGAAATGGAATTGTGTTGCTGAGGATGGATCAATCCAGACTCGCGCTCAAGATGTGCAAGATTGCAAACGCGATGTTTGAAACGCAAGACGCTTTGGAATGCAAGTTTTCGTTGAACATGTTTGGTCACAGTTTCATTTGCCGCGCGCCTGCCTTTCTTTTCGAACACGTGCTGAGGCTGGAAACTTTATGGACAATGCGCGCAGCACAAACACCCGACCATTTTTTTCTTATCAGCATACATCCGTCGCGCGCGCAGATCTCTGTACAACCCGCCTTCGACATTTTCTTTCTCATTAAACATTTGTATCATCATCCACCTTATCAAATTTTGATCAATTGCATCATCGTCTTCATTAACATCAGCATCATCATTTTCATTATAGCTTACATAATTTCAACACATATATCTGAATATACGTCCTCTATTGCTGCTTTAACATCGTCTTTTTACTTCCGGTCCTTCGTTCGTCCCACATTTGTGGCTGGAGCTGTGTGATGGTCTTAAAATTCTGCGCAGCGCTGCTTGTCCAACGTGATCTCCTTACTTTAGGGATTGTCGGTGTAAGGATATCTTTTGTACAGTCCAGCTTCCGAGCACAAATCCTTACCAAACAGCTTGCTTTCGCATGGCTGACACCACGTTGGCCGGTGGTGGGGAACGCGGATACGCATAACTTGGGGCCAACGTTCTGACGATGGCTTGCGCCATCGGCAGGATATGACAACAGAGGCGATGGGCTAATGCGCTTTGTTGGGTTTGCGCCGGTCACATGGCTGGGAGAACAGGCTGAGAGCCGACTCGTTTCGAGTAGGGCTCCACTACTCGATCCGTGTAAGAATGGGAGGCCAATCTGATGAATTTCACGGACACGCATCTACATTGGATTGCTTGTCCCCGTTCCGCAGCTTCACACCTCGCTCTTCTTTTCTTTGTCGCTCTATCTATCAATCTTTCTCCCTCTCCATCTCTTTCTCTCTGTGTTTCTTATTCCGCCTTCCTCCCCTCTCTCCCCACCACCACCTTCTCTTTCCTTCATTTATCTTTTTCTGTTCATCTTCCAAACAATACATCACAATACATATTTCATTAAAACGTTTTTCAAATAACATGTTAAAATCAAAATGATATATTGCATCTCTTAAAAAAACGGTTCATTCTTCACGCTTCTTTAAACTTCACCTTTTCGCTCTCGGGCCAACCGTCGTCTAGTTTTTGGAACCAAAGCTGTTCCACTCGCCGCGCATATCAGCCCGTGCTCGCGGCAAAGCTGCAAACAAGCCGCCCCCACTTTGTCTTGGCCGTGTGTTGCGACCTTGGCTAGCTGGATTTCTCACAGGTCCTCTTGCTGTGATTTTCTTGCTGGAATATTCTTTATCATCGGCTAACAGGGGGGCTACAACATGCCATGGAGACGAAAGATAGGAACTGCATTCAACCTCAATGCAGAAGAGGATATCGCTTTGTCAGATGTTGGCGCTGCCTAACAGACCGCAGGGAGCCCAGGTCGTTGATTTGTGCAGCTCTCAAGATGAAATGGATGAATTTCAAGAAGTTCATGATCATGAGAAGGCTGATGGCGCTGATCAGCTGGTAGCTGCCAGTAGTGCAAACCCTTTTGGATTGAAGACGGGTTGGTGGCGTGCTAGCGATCTTGAAGATGAGCATTTTGAGATTGTAGGCGATGTCAAGCATGAGTTTGAGGAGGCTTCGCATTCTGAACCTGCCGCGTTGAGACTGGGAGCTTCAATGCTTCCTTCAGGCCCTGTGCTCAGCGATAGGAGTTTTTCTCAGCTCATGGCCACTTCGTTTGCAGCAACTTCTACTGGTAACCAAATTTTGATGCCCTGGGCTGGATTTTGCAAAGACCTTTTCAGCGTTTCAAAGAGTGCTTCAATTGATATTGGAAACAATTCTCATTGGGTCAAGTTGCCTCACGGTACAGAGCATGCTGACAGCCAATCTGCGAGTGCCTTTGAAGCGGACGGCCCTGTCCCAGTGCTGAGTGGAGCGTATTATGAAAAAGTTCTTATGGCAATCTCCGACAGTACTTTCATGGAGCAACTTTCGGCGAAAACTGACTTAGCCATATCCAAGTGGCATTGCGTTGTCTCACGTTGCTTGTTAGCTTCGGTCACTGGCAGGCAGATTGCAAACTTAGGAGACGATGATGCAGCAGCAGTGGAAGCCCAGAGGGTCATCAGAGCTGTCATTGGATCGAAGTCTTCAAACACAGCATTGGCTAGGGCTTCAAGCGTGTTGAAGTATCTCAGCTGGTGTGCAATTGTGGCCCCTGAAGCAGACAACCCGTTCATCGAAGAGTTGGTGTGGCGCTACATGTGTCATCTGCAGGATTCGGCCAGTGCGGCTACCAGTGGTGCAAGCTTCATGTCAGCGTTGCGTTATGCGCACTATGTTTTTGGCTTTGCTTTGGAACACATCTTGAGCAGTCGAAGGTTGCAAGGAAGTGCAGAGTTGTTGTATCAGGACAAGCGGTTCTTGAAGCAAGCCAGGGTACTAACAGTGGATGAGGTGAAATGGATTCATGCGCAAGTGGAGGACGAGGCGGTGACGGATTTTGACAGGGCACTGTTTGCTTACCTGTTGATTGCTATATATGGTAGATGCAGACACTCTGACTTGGCATACATTGAGGATGTCGAGGTGGATGTAGGAGACAAAGTTGGGTACTTTCAGATCCGAACAGCTCACCACAAGACTTCACGCACAGCTGCGCAAAAAGCTACACTTTTTGCCGATAGTGATGCCAACAAACGGGGTTCATGGACGAATGTGGATCCAAGATGTTCAGGCTGCTTTCCAAAGGGTTGGTTCGCCATTTGGAGGCAAAGTGCAGGGCCCCCTTTTGAGACCATTGCGGAGAGCGAGGCATGAAGGTTGTTGCTCGAGAGGCATTATTTCGACGGAAATCACGAACTTGCTGCTGTTGATCTTCGAACCTGGGGTGACTGACAGCACGCCTGCAGTTGAGCGTGTGTCCTCTCATAGCCTCAAGGCGACGGCGTTATCGTGGGCTGCCAAGTACGGTGTACGCCCGAAGGATCAATCCATGTTGGGTCGGCATACTGGAGTGGCGATGGAATCTTCGAATGTGTATGCAAGAGATGCTGCAATTCGAGCAGTATCTGAACTGTCCAGTGTGATTCAAGCAATTGCAGAAGGCAGATTTCATCCTGACGCGCCTCGAAGTCTGTATCGAACTTCAGAGCCATCGGGAGGCATGGAGACCTTGGAACCGTCGGATGTGGAATCAGCCACCGTCAAGAGCGAGGATACGGTGTTGGTGAAAGTGGATCCAGACTGCCTCCTTCCATTTGCTGATTTGACCGAGGCAGAACCAGTGATGATCCATGGAGTGTCATCAGAAGATGAGAGCTCATATGAAAGCGATTCGAGTAGTTCATCGGTTCAGCCGCAGGTCAACAAGGTGCGTAAAGTTCAGCCTGTACAGCAGCCGCCTGCCCGTTTCTATAAGCATATCACTTCGGGATGTGTCCACTTCCTTGATCCTGTCATGGACTGCTGTGCATCTAAGGTGCTGGCATGTGGAAAGGTGTTGACGCCTAAATTCAGCGGAACTTTGGACAGGGTAGGGATGTGTAAGCTTTGCAAAGTGCAGGCTGCTAAGCGTGGATCGCTTAATTGAGGGGAAAAGCTTGAGCTGCAGACGCCATATGCGTCAAGCAGGGTCATGTGCAAGGCCATGACAAGGGTATGGCGCATGGATGCCAGTGAAGATGCGTTGCGTTCATGTCTTTCGGTTGCATGGGCACCGATGAATCATGGTTGCGTGGCGCCGTGAATTTGTAGCCGGCTCATGGAGCAAGGGCGTGTACATGCATGTGAAGAGCATGATGATTCAACGTCGGTTTTGTATGCAAACCAAGGGTTTTGACAAGCGTTCAGTTTCTCTACTAATTGCTGTGATTGACGTGTCAATACCAATTTTCATCTTAAGCGCGCTGACCCCAGGAAGTAGTTGAAAACCCGTTGTTTTTCTCAATTTCAGGCCCTTGGGAAAGGACTTCGTGGGGTCCAGGGTTGAGGCCCCAAAACAACAGGAAAGTTGCGACGTGTCAACCGCTTTGCATTTTCCAACTTGTTGCAGGTGCAAGATTTCTTCTCCAATTCAGTTGAATTTGGTCAGCCGAAATACACCTCATCATTTACTTTTCGTATGTGTTGTTCAGGCACCTATCGCTTCAGGAATCTTGGAGACTCAGTGATCTTTGAAGCCATGGCAACTGTCATTGATTCACAGGCCCAGTTCATTCAACGACTCAATGACTTGGCTGTGTCACAGGGTTTGAGACGAGGCCTGAGCGCAGCAGGCTTGACAACATACGGAAGCGTGGCCTATGCTCATGGACAACCAGGACAGCCCATAGCAGATGATGCGTTCGAGCTTTGGGTAACAACAAGCATTGCGAAGAGGCTCTTATTTGAGAGCCAAACTCTGGTGCTGGCATCATTGAAGGAGTCCATTAACGTTCCTGAACCAACATCGACGAAGCGCGTACCGCCTGCCGAAAGAGAATCGAAGATGAATGCAGTGAGAGCCAGGTTGCGTGGCCTGGTCATCGAAGGGCATCTTGAGCCCGCGCATGGCCTGCTCGACATTTGTGCCACGATGCATCAACTCAATGAGCTTCGTTACATTCCCCCGGAGAAGTGCATTTCCAGGACGCGCGAGGTTTTGCATCACAAGAACCCTTCGAAGCAGTTGGAGATTTCCTCGGACAGCCTGGTGATCAAGGAGCACAAGGACACACCAGACATGACGACTTCATCAGCGTTACAGGTGCAGGAAGCGTTCAATCGTCAAGGAATCGCTTTGGTGTTTGCTGATTTGGTTCAACATGAACCTTATGCTAGGTACATTGCAGCTTTGTTCAGTCATTTGCGCAGAGAGCCGCCTCCAGGATATAGCGGGTGCACGGTGAGCCAATTGGTACAAGCAGACAAGGCAGTTTTTCAGTTGATGATTGAAAACAATGTCAGACCAAAACGTGACGATGCAGGGGATTTGGCACTGGACACAGCGTTGGGGCAAGCTCTCACTAGCTATCAGGTTTCTTTTGCGTTGATGCCTTTGCCTGCCAAAAAGGATTCAACAACGTCGCCAACCAAGAAGCATCCGAAGCCATCGCACCAAAAGCTCAGCAGCCCACTCAGCAGGTTGTAAGGGTCAAGAGCAACTTCATGCAAAAGAGTTGGAACAAGGGAAAGGGTTATGGCAAAAGCAAAGGAAAGCAAAGGGTGCCCCCAACCATCCACCGGTTAGGGGGAGTGGCAAACGATCCAGACAACAACCCAATTTGCTTTCCGTACAACTGTGATGGTTGTGATGAAGCTGCAGAAGGGGCTAGATGTAAACGAGGCCTCCATGTATGTGCAAAGTGCTTCGGATTGCATCCCATCACATTCCACGAATCAAAGTCTGCTTGACTAGCAGACCCGCAGGCAAAGAAGACTAGGTTTGCAGAGAGCTCGCATCCGTCGATTGCCCCCTTGAACCTTCAGCCGATCCTGCAGGATCCTCAGGAGGTGCCGCCTTTTGCCTCAGTTTTGCCGCGGAGCGAGATAGATGGTGACCCTTTGGAAGATTCACCTTTCAATTTTGATTGCCCTGTGATCATAGAGGTTTTTTGCGGGACAGCCCGAGTAACTGCAGCGCTTAAGTCTGAAGGTATCTTTGGAGCATTTGGTGGTGAGCACACTTTTTCAAAAGCAACCTCAACTGCCAAGAAATTGGACCTCATTTCGATAGAAGGACAGGACTTGTTGCTGTTTATAGCCCCACCCTGTGGTACATTCTCACTAGCACGCTTGATTCAGCTGAGAGATGCTCAAGGACGGAAGATCCCATGTCCCAAACCCTGGAGAACATGGCGCTTCCCGGAAGGGCTGCCTTTCCTTATTCCTCGACAAAAAGAACGGGTATCAAAGGCAAATCAGCTCTATGCATTCGTTCGCACCTTGCTGCAAGTTGCACATGATCGCAATCTCATTGTGGTTGTTGGAAATCCTAAACGATCCTCGTACTGGAGTACCATGTTTTGGACTAAGAAGAATATTCCCATGATGTATGCTGCCCATCAAGCTTGTGGATATGGAGGTCAGAGACCCAAATGGACGTTGCTAGCGTTTAACCGCAAAAGTTTTTTGACCCTCAACAAATGTTGTCCGGGTGAAAGTCAATTTCGCAAACATAAGCCATGGGGTTTGGTGCGCACTGAGGAGGGCAGTCATTTTTCCACCGCCGAAGAAACTGCTTATCCATTCCCGCTCGCCCGTGCCATCGCTAGATGTTTTTCCATTGCTTTGATTGACCGTGGTTGGAAACCGCCCGCCACAGAGTTCTGTCCAGACACTCGTGTGGCACCTCTCAAACGCATTCGAGCCATTGCAGGTGAGCAACCCAAGGCATCCAAGTTGCCGCCTTTGGTCCCCGAGCATAAACAAGTCATGTTAGTGTCCGGGCCCATGGAAACAATGCAAAAAGCTCTGGTGTTTCCCATGCAACGGTTGAAGGAACCTTTGATCATTCCCAGCCACTGCTCCGCCCCTGTGGCTGCAGTTCCTGCCGAATCCCAACTTCGTCGCATCGCTCCACTTCGGGTAAAGGGGGTTGAGAGTAAGGATAATATGGTTGATTTAGAGCAGGAGGTGCATCGCCCAGGATCCCCTCACGATCATATAGGTCAGCAAGCCTGGGGAGTCCCCTTCACGCCTGAGGAATTCATCGCTGAAGCTGTGACCAAAGGACACCCAAAAGCTTTTGGTTCGTGTTTGCCCCAAGTGCTTTCAGAAGCGGTGGCAGATAATTTCAGCAACAGCCCAGCTGCACAACTGGTTGAGAGTAGAACGCGGTGGTTTAAGAAATGGCTACATGTGTCACATCAGTTGCAGGCTGAGGAAGAAAAGCTAAAGGCGGGAATGCCTCCACACATGTCCAATATCCTTAGGCCCAAACGGCTACTCTTGTGGAAGGCCATGCTACAGGACATCCGGTATGATGATGTTGAAGTAGTAGATGAAGTGTGTAAAGGAGTTGAGCTCACGGGGGATATCCCAGCAACTGGCATTTTTGAATCCACTTTCAAGGGTGCCGAAATCACTGTGGCAAAGCTCAAATCTCGATCGCAAATTGAAAGAATTGCAGCTTTTTATGGAACTCGTTCTTCAGGGGATGATGAAATAGATGCAGCGGTTCTTGAGAAGACTCGACTTGAAGTTGAAAACAATTGGGCCAAAGGGTCCATCCCTTTGAAGTCTTTGCCGCAGGATGCAGTGGTCAGTCGGAGGTTCGGCTTGAAGCAATCTGCCAAAGTGCGGTTGATTGACGACATGAGCGGTAGCTTAATCAATCAGTCGGTGCAAGCGATCGAAAGTCCGAAGCCTCAGGCCTCAGGGTACAGATGTGTTAGCAAGTGTAGCCCTAAAAGTGCTCAAGCTCGATCCCAAAACTCAGGTGCTAGGTAGGACCTTTGACATGAAATCAGCATACAAGCAGCTTGCGTTGGCGGAGTCGTCGTTGTGGGCGTCGTATGTGGCAATCTTCAATCCGATTTCAAGGACACCAGAAATTTACCAGTTGCTTGCTGCTCCTTTCGGAGCCACTAGAAATGTATACTCTTTCCTTCGAGTAGCAGCAGGGATATGGTATCTGGGTGCAAAAGCCTTGTCTTTTGTTTGGACGGTTTTCTTCGATGACTATATAGTGATGACGTCGTCGCCCCTTGCAAAGAACGCAACGTCAGCTGTGTCCTTGTTCTTCAAGCTTTTAGGCTGGGTAGTTGCGGAGGATGGATCCAAGGCTTGTGACTTTGCAGAAGAAATGTCCGCACTGGGAATTTGCATTAGCTTCTCTAAGGTTTCGGAGGGGTACATTGCTTTCTCGAACACAGAAAAACGTATCAAAGAATTGGTAGAGACTATCATGATTTTCCTTGAGTCAGGTTCTATGTCAACTATTGATGCGCAGAGACTTCGAGGCCGCATGCAGTTCGCAGATGGCCAGCTGTTCGGTAGAGTTGGTAGTTTGTGCATGAGGGCCATCACTCAACACGCATTCGAGGGTGGTGGTGGCAAATTGGCCGCTTCCAGCGTCCGTGCCCTTAGGAGGTTTGCTGAGTGTTTGAAGTTGTCCACACCGCGCGTGATTCGCAAAGCCGCTGATGAGACGTGGTACGTCTTCACTGATGCATGCTTCGAGCCACAGGAGCCGGTACCTTTCTGCGGCATAGGCGGTGTATACTCATTAATTCTTCAGTCAGTATAGTTTCATACTTCTCACAGCAGTTGCATCTTGAAACTTTGAAGCTCCTTGGTTGGGGGATCAAAAAGACGGTCATTTTTGAGGCAGAACTTCTTGCCCTAATTGCTGCTGTGACGTTGTGGAAAGGCTTTATAGGTGGCTCATTGGTAGTGTGCTACATTGACAATAATTCTGCTAGAGATGTTGCGATTTCCGCATCAGCCCGAAACAGTTGCGCTAACAATCTGCTTGATAAGTTGATTGCAGTCGAAATGGATACTAACAGTTTCTACTGGTATGCACGTGTACCTTCGCCATCAAACATTGCTGATAAGCCACCGCGATTGGATTGCAGTCGGATGATGGAACTGGGGGTTGAACCTTGCCCTGCCCTTGAAGTTGTTCAATCGGTTTTGGTTGAGACTCGCGGATAAATGGGGCGAGATCTTCCTTTGAAAAACGGCACAGATAATTCCATCTTTCTGCATCAAAACTTGGTGCACTTGAATTCCTGCAGATCCTTCAGCATCCGATTCCATAAGCAGCCAGCATTGACTTGTGTTATCTGCCCCACGCCGCCGAGTGAAAAAGAGACAGCTTGCCGGGCTTGCAGTGTGTTGCAGTGCTTTGAGTTTTTGATTCAGATGACAAGGTTTAAGGTAAGTATGCAGTCAACTAGTTGATAGCACCTTACCTTTGTCCTTGTCAAGAGATTCCATCTCGATCTGAATCATGATATATCTCGACCTCTACTTATCTGCTCAGGGAGGGTGGAGGGAATTCCATTGTTTTTGGAACCAAAGCTGTCCCTCCCCACTTCGTTCCCACCCAGCTTTGGGGGGTGAGATCTTCTTTTGAAAAACGGCACAGATAATTCCATCTTTCTGCATCAAAACTTGGTGCACTTGAATTCCTGCAGATCCTTCGGCGTCCGATTCCATAAGCAGCCAGCATTGACTTGTGTTATCTGCCCCACGCCACCGAGTGAAAAAGAGACAGCTTGGCGGGCTTGCAGTGTGTTGCAGTGCTTTGAGTTTTTGATTCAGATGACAAGGTTTAAGGTAAGGGACGATGAATTGAAGTGAGACATGAACATCAACAGATGTATGATTGAACGCTTTCATTTTTGTTTCAATTTCTTCGGTCAAATGACTTTGCGCGATTTACTACCTTTCGAATCCACGATGGGTTTTGCGCCCATCTTTGGTCAAGTGACCTATGGGAATACAATTTTTTGGAAATACCCGCACAATGAAATTTCCCGAGGAAACCCATGTTCACGTCGAGTGATCGTTATCGTGTATTGCATAGTTGGTGAACATATAGGAGCAGGCCGATACATTGTGACGAATCTCACTTCGCCACATCATGTCTTTATGGTCGTCGTCAGTATTTGTAATGCCCAGTGTGGGCTGCCACTGGAGTTGCACACAACACCTTTGATAAGTCGACAAAGCGTCGCATTGCGACAGGGTTGACAATTCTATTGAGCGGCATCTTTTGTTTAGCGAGGCTGGGGTCATTGCAGTTGCGCATTCTGGTTAGTTGACCTCTGGCCTTTTTGCTGTCAGACCTGGATGCAGGTTTATCGCTATGTATCCTGGCTTTACACCGCCCACTCCTTTTTGTGAAGTTAGTTGTGTAGTTTCAGGTGGTTTGTTTCACTTTGGTCATGTAGTTGGTGACATCTGGTGACATGACATCCTGACCATGCCCTAGGGGCAAACCAGCAGACAGGAAGCAAACAAAAAGAGGTTGAGTGACCTCTGTAGTTGGACGTTTTGTCAACGTCAAATAAGTTCATCGGTCAATTCGCCTTGATTTGACCAGTGCTTCATCGAAAACCGTGACAGCGCGGCCAAGGATTGATCCCAATCAACAAGATAAAGAGGGGGGGCTGCAAAGACAGCGTTCACGAAGTGTGTGCCACCATGACCTAGTGAATAAGCCGAGGGAAACCCTGCACCATGGTTGGTTGACAAGATGCTTATGAAACTGCATCGAAAATCCGTGTGTATAGCCAGCCATTGGTGAAGTCTTTCCAATCCACGTCCTTTTGGAAATCGATGGAACCAATGGATTCTGCGTAACAGGCCGAAACAGACCAGGGTATCCTGCACGAATGGGTCCAAACAAGTTGTCCTCTGCATTTTGGAGGAACAAATGCCCGAAATTACACTTGCTGTCCAGACAGCACATGCCCATCTCAATCATTTTGCGCAGATCATTTCGATGATAAGGGTTGAATTTCAAGGCCTGAACCTGGTTGAAGACCAACTTGGTCAGTTGACGGATGAACAGCAAGACTTCCTTTTTGGTGATGAACGTATGTGATGTCCCGAAGAGCATGTGGGTACCAACTGAAAGGTTTCGATTTGAATCCAGTTTTTCCACACATTTGAAGCAGGTCTGCTTCAAACCTATTGTTGATGGTCAAAAAGGTGATCACATGTCCCGGGTTCGTGGTCATACAGTGGGAAATTGTTGAGGCAATGCCATTCGCAAGTGGATTTTCGTTCTGCTGATTTTGTTGCCTGCAAAAATGGTTGCCTGTGAAAAACACATGGCGAAACCAGGAAGTGTCATTTGTTCATTTTCTGAGTCAAATTGGTAAAATCATTGCCGTCAGATGGTGTGACTGGATCTGGAAAGTGCCACACGTGGTTTGTTTTTTAACAGGGTGTTGCTTTGCAGCATCCAATAGGTTTGATTTCAGAAAACCGCGGCATGTGATCGATTTCGTTGTGGTTTTGCATTGTTTTCATTACTTGCTTCTATGATTTTGGCTTTGGTTCCCATGCTGTTTTGGATTCTTCCAAAAAAACTGGGTTGTTTTAACTCAGGCACCAATGTTGAGCTTAACATCGGCCATAACATCGGGGCAGTTGTAGTCCAGTTTTTTGCCCATGGGAATATGGCAGCATTGCCGGTTGCCACACATCCATTCTATATTCTCAGTTTGGTTTGGCGTGGTGTGTTTTTCAGTATGTAACGGCAACAATCCGCTTGAACAAAAAGTTGATTGGAACTGCTGGTACCTTCATTGATGCATATTAAACTTTGCACTGCACAATAAATCTGGTTTGCTGTTGAATGGATAAACTGCAAAAATGTTGAATCTCTTTTAACTTGTTCCGACTGCTGAAAACAGGTCGATTGCACCACCATAGTTAGGCAAACGCCATTGGTTCTTTGATTTTGCGAGAGCAAAGCACCGAAGTCTAGCGAAACCAAACCATGCAGCCAGAGCAATGGAGCAAAAAATTCAACCACAACTTCAAGGAAACATGACGATTTGTTGGCATGTGTTCATGTTTGCGAAATTTCGGCCGCGCCACCTGCAAAGGACGTGCAGTCCAGTTTTGGATGCTTGTTGTAAGTTTCCTCCTAGCAACGTGCCCCTAATGCTTGTGTACCCTTGGACAGTGCAACATTTCTACCAAAGATCGTCCAGCCTTCACGTGGTGTGCATCCCTCGTCTCAAAGATAATTGTGAGTTTAGTTCATGCCAGTCCCACAGCAAAAATTTCAATAGTGTAAACCAAATCAGCACATGATATCGGCATAATGCAAAAGCGGTCACACATGGCTACTTGAACCGCAAGGGCTGCGCATAGTTCTCTCACAGAAACAAAACTCTGCAGCGCAAGTGTACGAACCTTGGCGCAGCCTAGGATTTAAGACCCCAAGGCATGCACAGGATTCTTTTGATTTGACTCTCTTTTGGAGCACTTGTTCTTGCACAGCATATATAGATGCTTCGCACTTGGCCATAAAATTCGAACCAAAGGAAAACAGCTGTTGAATCTGTGTTTTTTTTGGTTTACTGTGTGTGTGGGTGTGCCCGCTGGTATGAACTTTTGCTTTTGCAAAAACAGCAATCCAACAGCTTCACAACCATTTGTTGTTTCTGATTGTCCCAGATGTCTAACGCGGCAATGTCACTGTCCTAAGTCTTTTTCTCCTTCCCCTTCTTCTTTTGAAGTTGGTAAAAACAGAGTGAATTGCAATTGCAAAGTCCGAATCTCAGCTCACAACCGTTGCTTCGTGTCAATCCTTCACTTTCGATGCGGTGTTTACCGCCATGAATTACGGAAATTGCATTTTTTTGTTTGTGCAAAATCGTTCCGTCGTGTTCCTTCAAAAAGTTGTTCCCGATGCTGCCATTGGTTTCCATTTCTTAAAACCAAGGTTTGAAATAATTCCAAGTGTTGCGGTACGCCGGACATGCTGTTCAAAACCTTTGTGGTCAATCGCGCCTAGCCTATTCAAACACTTCATACGCTGAAACCCACATGGTGGACATCAAAATCGTTCAGCACATGAAAAAAAATCGAGCCACTCAAGAAGGACTTGATGGAGCTGGGGGGCCAGGACCGTAACCGTGTCGAGGTGGGCTAGCCTTCAAGGAGGATGGCAAAATATTTGTCGGTGGCATTTTCCCCGGGCTATGGTGGTGCCACATGGATGGAGCACATGGAGGTTGAGGAAGACATCTGCGAGGCTGTAGAACTGTAGCGGAATTCGTCTCAAACTTGTAGTGGGGCGCCCAACGTGCATGCAAGCATGACACATGGGGACAGTTTTGGTTTCCAACGCCAAACCGCACAAGAAATGTCAAATGGATGATTGAGTTGCTTCTTTGGAACCTACTTCCAAGTTTCCTATGTGGAGCCGGATAGCAAAGCCAGCGGTGTGCATATTATGCCTCTAAAAAAATTGGTCGGGTCGACGACAAACAAATTACTGTAGGATATCTTTTCGATTTGTCCTTGTGGGTTCCCGCGTGGTGGAAGGTGGGGTGCGCGGGTGTGACTGCTCATTTTTAACCATTTTATCATGCAACCTGGAATTTTTAGTTCGCACCAACTTTTGCTTTCCACAATCACTGGGCAAATGCAGAAAGTGATGAAGTCCACGATATGTTGACATTTCTATGCGTTGCTGGTGCAACGCCATGGTTGGTGGAGATTTTCATTGCGTTGTTGTGCAGCGTTTTTGAAATTGATGATGTCCGCTTTTTTGGTCAACCACCCTTGCATTGTGTTTGCACGTTGGGTTAGCCAACTTGGTTTCGTTGTGCAAAGCTCATTGGCCGCGAAATTTTTTTGTACATTTGCACATTTTTTTCAACAAACATGTTGGTTCGTTTGTTTTTTCTGCTACGTTTATTGAAGCAAATGCACGGAAACACTCCTCTCAGGTTGTGATTGGACGACTTCCAATCCGACATGGTTTGTTGCGTGTTGTGGGCGCCAAATTGCGCAGAATTGTCGGAAAAGAACATTTTTTCTTTTCATTTTGACTTTTGACTTTGATCTTGCATGCTGGTCGGCAGCCCTTTGGGCGCAGGCAGTGTAACAAAGTTAGCATAAAGAACAAAAATGGCAAAAATCGTTCATTAGATTCATCCACATATTTGCATCACGGGCAAGCGTTTCCGAGTCCCCGAGTTGACGATGACGAGCGGAAACAACGAATTTTGTTGGCCGAAGGTATCCAAATTTGCGACGGCCTGCCGGTGACCAAGCAAGCGACCGGCGAACCCAACGCTCAAAAGGAAAATTTGCAACATACATGCCCAATTTCCAGTATTGTTCCAAACATTTTTGCGACCATATTTTCACACCGGAAATCGAAGGAAAGGTATGTGCATGGGCAATTCACATGCCCGAATTGCCTTCGTCTTAAAACTTTTGCGGGTGGTTCATCGGTCACCTGCTGCTGCAAACTTGTGCGTACATTCGTCCCAACAGTGACCATTTTGGCCGCGCCCATGCAATGGTGACCCATGACCGGTGACAATAATTCATTTTCTCTTTTTCCGAAATTGTCCTCCCATGGTTTTGATGGACGACGTTGCTTACCTTTGGGGTTTCTTCGGGGAATTGTGCTGCCGTGCACCAATTGGACTCCACAGGTCTTTGCTTTATTGCTGGCGGCTACGGAAGATTTAATTGCAACGTTTTTGGACACTTTGGTGGAACAGTTGGCGGGCGTCGGAATACTATTGAACTTTGCCAAAACGGCGGCGTTGACAAATCAAGCACAATCCGCTCAGAACTTGGTTTCGCAGCGAGGTTTGTGTTTCACAATAGTTCGGGTGGAAGAAAGGCGACGCTGGTGCGGATACTTGCGAAGTGCCCAAAGTTCTACCGGCCAAGATGCAGACTGCACATATCAATTGCAGCAAGCAACAAATTTTCTTGGGGCAAAAAACCTATTTCTTTTCGATCGTCAAACCGGGTAAAGAATTGAAAGTTGCCATCAAACGGCCCGAGGACAAACCCGGCACAGATGAACTGGGGTTGGTGGTTGACCTCTTGGAACTGACCTGTTGGAACCTATTCCGGGCGAACAGTTAGAAAAACATATAAGTATTGTTTTTGTTTTTTTTCCCCGCGTTTTTTTCCCCTAGCGATGTTGGACATTCTTTTTACCAGTGAAGGTTTTGAATATCGCGCGTCAATTATGTCGTTATGTCGGCGGAAAAAATGGAAATAATTCATAATTCATGCGTAAAATGTTGGTTATAATGCAGTGGAGCTGTCGTCATACAAAGCGTTCGTGTACATGGCGCCGGGCCACTTTGAAACCACCTTGGAAGCACAACAACCAGAAAAACAACATGGATTTGGGCAAAATTTTTGTGTCAAGGAAAAACGTTGACAAGTAAGTTGTTCAGCGGCAAAGCCTCCATGCACGACATTCCAGCTTGGCTGGTGAGCCTGGATTTGTCCAAGGCACTTGATCAAACATGTTAGCCGACTCGGTGGTACATTCTGGGATGCCTTCGGGTTTCAAAAAATTTACTTTAGATTTTGCAACTCCTATATGCGCACCAAATTGGTGGACTAAGAGGGGGTTGGAGCCGGGGCAGTTTTTTTTGTGAGCACTGGCCTGCGACAAGGGACATCCTGAACCCAAACCTGTTTTGTTGCCTTTTTCCATAGGAGATGGAAATTTTGTGGACTACAGCTTGCGGGGTTGATGGTTTTGTGTGTCACAGCGGTCACGACTCCGGTTCGCCCAGCCTGCGCTTCAAATCGGCTGCCGCGGCCGCTGCCCGTACACGCAAATGCAAAGTCAAAGTCAAAGTCAGACGTTTCGTCAACAAGTAATGGTCAATGGTCATGGTCAATGGCCATCCGGCATGCCAGAAAGGCAGCGTGTCTTGGGCGCAGGGAACGAAAAATGAAAATCAATTTCTCGCAAATGGATGGCCCGTCTTCTGGCAATGTGGCAGGCCAACAGTGCACCCATCTGTTGCTAGCCAAAGTGCCCATCTACAAACCCAATTTCCAAAGCATTTCCAGGCATTGATGCGACCAAAATTTCAAAGCATGCCTAACGTTTTCTTTTTTCGTGTTCCAATCGTACAAGGTGTCATGCCACGGACAGGACCAATCCAAATTGCCAGGGGGCTCACGACCACCCGTGGCAGCTTCCGAAATACAACGTCCAGTTTTTGAACAGTTTGGTGCCCTGAACCTAGCAAACCCACCAGGGTGATAACAGCGCCAAAACATTTCAAAGGTTCCCCAATGGAGACGTGTTTGTTGCATAATAGCCTGTTGTGGGCGAAGAACGCCCGTGAAGCACCTTCAAGACGGTAAGTAGCATCCAGCGAAGTGCGGGCAAAGCAGAGAAAAGATGCAACCCAACCATTTGTGCCCAGCGCTGCCCATTTCCCACTGTCTTGCAAAGACATGTTCAAATGCCGTGCCTTCCATTGACGAGATTCCAACCGTTGCAGTTTCCGAATGCGAAAACTGAGACCCTTCCCAGCTTGTGGTTCCAGTCGCTGATGCTGACGCGTGCCTCCTCGCGATCCAGCATGTTGAAGCCGATGTTCCATCGTGTCAAACGAATCAAAATCGCTCTGGGACACATATTGTTTCAAAATGTCATTGAAAATTTCTTGGCAACTTTGTTCGCCTCAATGTTAATGGACCGCGGACCCTGGCCAAGCCCCGGCCACATAAGCAGAGTCACGCAACCGCGGTTTTGACATGCAGAACTGTATCCCCCTCACTTGGCCACGGTGGGTCCCATTGACCCTGCGAAACGGCTAATTTTCCATATGGAAATTTGGGAAAACGTTCCAAGTGGCAGGGCGGTGATCGTGTGACTTTTGCGATTGAGGGGTTTGGTGTCAAAAACCGATTATAAGCAGGTAATGTTAAAATTTCACCCCCCTCAACCCTGCCATCATTTCCATGCCCGTAAGCGCGGGTGAACGACAACATCCTGCTTGGTCACCGACTTGGTTTGCAGCCGGAGGTCCCCATTGACACTCCCTCCCGGTTGACCCCCCGTGCAAAATTCGCAGCTTCCCCCACCGAAGGCAAGACGCAGAAAACTGAGTTATCGTCCCCCGCCGCTATGGGCGACATTGCGAAAATTCATGTTTATTGTTGCCGGTGCAACTCTTGTCCATTTTGTTTGGCCCCTTGGGTGGAGGAGTAGCAGCTTCGTTCATGGTGCGCGGGCGGAAGGCGCATGGGAAGAAAAATCGGGTACGCCAATTTTTCGATGTTTTTCCCACGTTTTCTTTAGCGTTTTATCCACTACAAACCCGCTTGCAAGGCTAGTGCTTGGTTCTTTCCTGCGAAAAAGATTTTGTTGCCAATCTAGTGTTTTCAATGTGCTCAGCGTTTTAATAGCGGCTGTTTTTGGCCCCCATGCCGCTGGACATTGATCTGGTCACAAAAGCACGTCTAAATTGCAATCGTCGGAAATTGGATAATACCCGGAAGTTGTCCGGGCTTGCCTGGACGTTAAAATTGTCCACTCACTTGAACGAGTCGCCTGCAGAGTTTGACAGCAGAGTTCCACAGCAGATGAATTCATCTGTATTGGTATTGGCCGCCCGTTCGCCCGCCCACCCCTGGGGCTGTTGTCTCTGCCAGGCGGGCCTGGCTTGTGTGGCTATATAGCTTGTTTTGTTCAAACAGCCGGATGAAATTTGGGCAGTGCATTGCCACTTTGGGTTTTGAACGTTGGCTGCGACGGGTCATGTCCTGGCATTGTGGTCGCAAAAAAATTGGCTGCGCATTCAACGTGTGGGAGACACAAATTGTAAAATTTTGGTCGTTGGAAGGAGTTGGGGTATTGAATTCCTCGAGCGGGAAATAGACGTGCATCGCAAACATTTGTAAACTTGGATTGACCCGAATCGTGGACCAACACGTTGGGGCTAAGCGAGCTTGAGCAGATTCAGGCATTGGCAACACCGCAAATTTTTGTTTAGCAAACAGTACCGACCTAAGTAACTAACCAAGAAAAGAAAAGGTTCGCTGCACTCCTCTGGCTGTTTGAACACTTTGAGTTTGACTCACTTGTCCGCCGCAGGGCTGCCTATGTAGGGCGCAAGGATGTGAAACCCACTTTTGCATTCCCTGCACTGGAAGGAGGACCGCCCAACATCAACCCATGAAAACAATGAACTCATTGAAATGTGACATCCAAAATTAGTGGTTCCCAAGGTTCCAGCCCCACCGATGAATGCGGATGGACAAAAAGGAGGGGCAACCGATGTGAGCACAAACAGGCATCCGTTGCGAAATGGGGCGTTGTCCCGAAATGATCTGAAAAAGGTTGCGTGCCGCGGTATCAAAAAATGGCTCGTTTGCAAGACAACTCAATGTAGGCTCGCGTGAACATTTCCGGTAAAAATTGTGCACATCAGGACTGACCTTGCTTTGATTTTTTCATTGCGGACACGACCTCTTTCATGGCAAGATCTAGAGTGGCAAAATTTGCCAGTGGATAGATGGAAGTGCCAACCAGCGGAATCAACCCATGACGACTGACAGCTATGGTGCGGTGATTTGAACAAACGTAGTGGGGCACGAAAGGGCGGAACACGGTAGACGTGTCGAAAATATCTATGTATGTTGCGCGGGTGGAAGGGTTTGGGCACTTTTGCCAATTTGTTTTACGTTTTTTTGTAAACATTGTGGGGCCAAAACAAGACACATCAGAATGGTCAAGTTGGGTACAATGTTTGCAGAAAACAATGTGAAACAATTGTATGGAGGATCTTGTTCAATGTGCACGTTTTTCCCTTGTATAGTTTTCTGTCCCTCACTTACAAACTGCTTTTGTAAAGTGCAGATGTGCTTTGGCTCCATTTGATTGAGCCGCGTGCTCGCCCTCAGCTCAGCTGGACCTCCGGGATGGCGATGGAAAAAAAAAAAATTGTATGGAGGAAACGGTGCAGCAAAATAAAATTTGTCACTCGGCACGCCCCCCTATCGCTACCATAATATCAATATGCCGGGAGTTTGGAACCCAAGCGACAACCCAAATCAGAATTGCCAACATGTTGGCGGACCGCCTGCTCGGCCACATGCACAACAATTGTTTTATTTTGGCTTTCATGTGTTCCGAGTTTGTTGCAGGCCTTCGGGGCGTTCCCCGAAACAAAAAAGATGGTGGAACGGCTTGACCGCCTGTGGTCGGTCATCCACGCTGTTGGAATAGTTTTTTTTTGTTTCCTCCGCACGCTGCGAAATTCACATCCCGACCCTTTCGCGTCCATGCAGGTCGAAACCATGCAACTCGAAACCATGCAGCTCGAAGCCGTGTTGTGTGGGGGTAGGCTTTGTGCACACATGGAAGCTCGCAAACACAGAAGCAGCCGATAAGACGGTTGAGAGGTGTGATGTGCGACAACGAGGCGCCATGCGCGCGTTGAGGTCATTCAAGTCAAGGAATTAGTTTGTGCAATTTTTTTGGCCAGTCCATTGCCGGCGTCAAAAATAATTAACAATGTTTCGGCCCAAAGATTGAGGGAAGCAAGAGGGTGTGCCACACCTGTGCCACCCAAACTGGCACCTTCAGATCGTTTGTTGAAAAATCGATATGGGAAACGAACAATGTGACAAATTTTGGGGAAATTAGTAAATAGAAAATTGTGCGGGTGATGAGAACAAGACACGCAATGGGGAAACGTAGACCTGTTTTAATCATTTCCATCGGAAAATTACGAAAAAAATGCAATCCGCCCGGTGTCGGCATGGGTTTCAACGTTTGCAAATTTCAAATCCAAATGAAATCCATCCCATTCCCAGCAGCGTGACAGTTTGTCAGCGGAGCCTTTGTAACGTCCATGTTCCCGCATTTATTGATAGTTGATTCGCCCTGCTCGAATGATATTTTTGTGGTCAGTTGGGGATACCCATCCCGCGGAAAAAGACGTAGTCTTCCACACTGCCCGTGTCTCAACATTGCACGTGACGCATCTGCGATCCTTCTTGCACCATCTTGCACCTAGCGCTTGTCACTCCCACAAAACTGAAAATACCGAAGCATCCCTTTCATTGAAACCAATCTACATGCTGCGCTTTGGGGAAGAACCGGGGCCTTTGGGACTATCACAACGCATCTGCATTGGAACCCGTCGAAAGTCACAAAGTCCCTGCCGGAACTTTCCAAATTTCGCTAGGTATCTGTTCTGGAATTCTGAACTCACACAGTTTTGCGCCGGAAGCCTGCAGAACCTCATCGGCTATCTGCGCCGGAATGTCCGGAACCTCATCGGCTGTTTGCGCCAGACGCCTCCGAAACCTCATCGGCTACATGCACCGGAAACCTCCGGAACCTCACCAGGAACCCTTCAAACTTCACCGCTTTTCTACACCAAACCTTCCTGAAACTGATCAGCTATTTGCACTGGAGCCTTCCGGAAATTCATCACCTCTTTGCACCAGAGCCTTCCAAAACTTCATCAGATATCTGCGCCAGAAATTGCCGGAACCTTGTCCAGAAGTTGGTGTTGAAGCTGCGCCGGATCGCAACTAATCTTGGCTAACGACCCCATGGCAAGTGTTGCTGCTAGGAAAGAATTGGAACATTCTGGCTGAGCGCACGATGAGCACTCAACCAAAGGAATAGAACACCCCATATCAGGAAACAAAATGAGGTCGTTTGCAATCTTCCGTGGTGATCCCTCTGTATTTGGGACCTCGGCTTTCCGTTCTTGGATTCATCGCTTGGTTCATCATGGTCCGCCTTGACCTTCATAGCCAACATTTTCTTGTGGGCGCCCTTCAATTAAATTGAGTTGTGTTGCCCTCCCTCACCGAATGGTGGCCGAGATGTCTTCTACTGTTCGCTCCCATCGGCAGGAAAAAAAAACATCCCATATAAACAGCCCGTGGCTCGATTCAGAGGACCTTTGCCTACATTCTCACAGGTTCCATGCTAGGATGGAAATCAAAAACGTTGGGACCCAAACCACATTTTTTTGGGACCGCTGCGTTGATGTTGAGGCTGCATTCATATTTGTCTCGGACTTGTCGGTTCCAGGACGCGTGCCGCAATGTCCAACCAGATGTTGGATACGCCGTGTTCACGAAAAACAAATCCACAATCTACCCCAATTTGTCCGCTCAAAAATAACGACCAATGCAAACTCAAAATCCAAACGGGCACATTCACCACAATCATTTTGTCAATAATTATCAACATGCGCCGTGACCAACTGTTCTCCTAACCGGTAAATTGTGGGAAAACAATTGTGTAAAAAAATGTTTGATATCTGGATTTGATTTGATTGGAGTGGATTGGGTAACACCACCATCCATTGTTTCGCCTCGCATGGCCTGCACTAGCAGACTATACCATGATCAGACAGGATTTTTTGGGATATTTATGGTCGAAAAGAAAAGGAAAGGAAAGGAAAGGGAAAAAAAGGAAAGCAAAGGAAAGGAACGGAACCGAACGGAAAGGAAGGGAAAGGAAAACAAAGGAAAACGCACATGAATAGACACGGAGGTGGCCAGCACAAAATGCGTTGAAGATGGACAAATCAATGGATCAAGCGGTGGATTGATTGATAGCGTTCTGATATTATGCCAATTTTTTTAAGGACGTTTCGCTGAAGAACTCATGGTAAACAACTCTGTTTGTTTGTTTTCCTATTGGTTTCCTGTTGGTAGTCTTTCCTGTGCGGTACTTGTGTGGTGCTGTGGTTTGTTTGATCTGTAATCCGGTCCTTTTTTTGTATGTTCCAAGTGATGTGACATAAACTGCAACGCACCATGACCCACCGTTGCCATTTTCACTTTCGTGCCCGCCTGGTAGGGTAGGCACTTCGGAAGTATGATTCATTGCATGTCGATTTCATAATCCGTGAAATATGTTAAAGTATGTTCAAGTCCATTTAGTTTGCGTTTTCATACATTTCCACAGCAAAATTCCTGTTTCAATATGTCTAAATTGAATTTGTCAGGACATTTGCTGACCAAAAGTACATGTAATTTCCATGGTTGACACCTTTTTTTGGCGCCATGGGTTCAGCCCTTCCGGCTTTTTACACGGCCCGTTATGTCGAGATCCATAGCCCAACTTTGAGTTTCTTGTGGTTGCCTTGGCCTCAGCCTTTGGGACTGTTGTCTTCTCCCGACAGCTTGGAATGTTTCAGAGACAAAATGATTCTGATTGTTGATGTTCCGAAGAATAAGAGCATTTCTAGAAACATAAATATGAAGAACCATACTTGATAACCGACCTCGCCGAAACCCGGAGAAAGCGGAACCTGAAAGCTTGCGAGGCTCTGTGGAGGTGCAGTGGTTCTCTGGACTTTGTTGGTGTCTTTGCTGGGCCAACATGCTTATGTTGAGCGGTATGTTCCAAACTTGGACGTTGCGTTTTGGCAGGAGTGGGAAGATGGTCCACAAGCAACAGTGATGTCCGCTCAACTCAGTAGCAGAGGAATTATTATTTGTGTCAATGATGCTTTGCACATGGAAAGGCAACCCAAATTGCGGTGTCAGGACCGTTCTGTTGATGGCAGTTGGTGGCCAAAGTTGTCATCACCTTCTGCATATTGTGGGATGTCCTTTTCCGCAACGCTACTTGGAACGTAAGGTTTGCTGGGTGGCCCGATTATCCCATCAAGTTGCTTGGAACCCTGCATATGCGTAGAAAAATTCTTGCATTTGTAATTTGACCACTTGCTCCACCGACAACATGTTACTGGTTGGATGTTATGGTCAACCTGAGGTATTCTGACGGAATGTCCTGGGGCAATGAACGCATCGGATGCATTAGACCAGAGAATGAGGTGAGCACATTGGTGTATGCAACTTCCAACCAAGTGGAAATAGCTTTCTCCTTGGCCGAAGGGCAGGACCCTCAATACAACACCAGCGAGGTTTACATCTATGAGGCCATTGAGAAGTCCACCATTGTTTTCGAGGTCTCCTTTTCAACTGCTCGGGAAACTGTGCCGCATGTCTCCAACTGCCAAGCCTATGGTCCTCCAACTCCAGAACACCCAGATGGGCAACCTGTCGATTCGCAGTATCAACGGCTGGTGCCTGAAGCAGACTATGGACCAGGTTATTTGATGCTGAGCATTGAAGATGTATTGGCAGCTGCAGGCAAAAATATGGCAGACATAGGGAGCGAAGGAGCACCATTGAGATTGTCTGGTTTAGAGATCATTGCCAGGGTTGACGTGCGAAATTACCATGTTCCATACAGGTGGCCATTCCTTTCTTGGAATCCGTGGCAGCTTCCCGATGCCAGCCAGATTGAATGCACGGTGCGCTTTGATGTTTTGAGAGATCAATTCAAAGTCGTGCACCTTGCATTGAATATATAATTAGTTCAATGACTTTTTTAGATCCTGCCATTGCCAGTTGAGTCATTGTTGAAAGTGTACCAAAAACGGGCACCAGTTCATCCTTAAGTTTTGGTGTTCGTCCTTAAGTTTCGGCGTTCCGGGCCCAGCAAAGAGTTGAGGCAATGGTTCTACGAAGGCCGAAGGCCCATCGCACTTCAGCATGGGCTTAGATTGGCAGTGATTGGAACTGGTAGCATTGGTTACTTCAGTTTTGGCCAACTGGCCACTCAGGACGGGACTGGACACCGACCAAAGAAGGGTGACGAAAAGCTTTTTAGAATCACCAATGTCGTAGATGATGCAGATCTTAGATGTCCGGGGTTTTGAGCAATGATTGCGCACCAGCTGTATTGTTTTTTTGAGTCCTTGAGATTGCCCATGCCATCCAAATTCAGTCCTTGCGTGGCCTTGCGTCCTTGCAGGTTCTTCTAGGCTTTACGGCTTTCGGCTTGGCTCAAACTTGCTTGGACTATGGCTGGTTTTACTTGCACCGACAAGCTACAACTATTGCTGGCAGAGCATTCAGCCGTTTGGATTTGCAAAATGGCCATGGAAATTCAGACTTCACAGATAAAGGAATCGAGAGAATGGTGATTTCCTCCAAGAAAGGCGACTGAGAACGGCCAGGTGTCATTTTGCTCAAGCTCCGTCATCAAGACGAGATGATCCAGTTTTGATGGAGAACAGTCCCAAGATGTCAAGGAGAACAATGGGTCGGTCAAGGAGGTCTCAAGACGATCCTGATCAGGGTCAGAATCGAGCAGGCAGTGTGCTGTGTTTCATTGAAGCCGGCAAAAACATGCGCACATGTTCAGTACTGTAGAGGAGCTGGTTGCAGATTTTTTCTCTCAGATCTCTTCCAGCACAGGTTATATATCTATTTTGTTTTGATTGTGGGTAGAGGGCAGCCTGGGCCGAATAGGTTTTGGGTGATGACTGTGTGCTGGAGAGAGGCATGTCTTGCCCGGTTTAGCGTGTGTGAATTATTTGGAAAGGGATGATAGGGATGAGGGCAAAGGTGCGGCATTTTTGGCCTAGCAGCATTCAGATACACGATGAACATTTTTGGTGAAACAAGAGTCAGAAAAGCATGGCTGATTGTACACAACATGTGCATCGATAGTAGCAGGTTCCTAGAAGGTATGCGTGCAATTATTGTCATTTCATATCATTTCATTTAATTAATTTCCTTTTCTTTTTTCTCTCCACTCAGGCCTTAAGAAGAAAGCTGGAATTTTTAACTGGACCAAACCACGAGAGTGACAGTCCTAGCTCTCCAATCTGGGCCTTTCTTTTCAGAGCCTTTGCGCTTGCATGGCGACGCCTTGGCGATGCAATTTTTCAAGCCCTTGACTCCACCTCTGGGGAATGCACATCGCTTGCAGCAGGTGGAATGCGCAGGGATTGGGAGGGAGATGGTGCCACGATGTGCCACGGCTAACCTTGCAACAGGTGTCGACTAGAGGTAGCTTTGCATGCTGAGTTCCGATGCATGTGTGACAAAAGGTTGGGCTCGAGTGCTTGTAAAGAACATGGTAGGAATTGCAAGAACAGAGAACAATATTGTTTGGGTGTTGGAAGGACCAGGCATGCAAAAAAGGATTGTAAACCAAGCACGTGCAGACACAATGGCAGAGTAACTGGCAACGTTTTTCTTCCTTGCAATGGCGTGGAATGACTTGCATGGTGCCCGAGACAATTGCGACGCCATCGCTGGACTTTGCAGAAGACCTTTCGGATGATGTTCTGTCGCGAGTGGTCCTCCACTGCCGCGCTCGAGATGCCCTCGCCTTCGCAACATGTTCCAGGTCTTCTTTGGCAGCAGCAGACGTCATGGCCCATCGTTTGTTTGCCCAAACCTTTGGGACACCTGAGCTCCCAAACTCTTTGACGACAGCTCCAGCTGGGCGGGCGAAGATGTTCAGCCGCTTAGACCGAGCGCGGTCTAAGGCGAGCCCTGAATATTTCGAGACGTTTTCATGGGCAGCTGGCCATGGCTACTGCACCTTCCTTTCCCAAGCTGCTGCCAGGCAGGACTCGCCACTGGTTCACCTACTCAACGGTAGACGGAACGGCTGCGAGGTTCCTCCACCTCTTTGGAGAGCCGCAAAGCGTCATCAAGCTGCTGCTGTCGTGTTATTGCTGGAGTTACGGGCCGATGCAGAATCTTGGGAACCGACATTGATTCAGTATATATTATATATATATATATATAGAATTAAATTAAAGCGATGCCTTTCATTTTGACTAGTTTCCTTGGACTGGTTGAAGTGGGAGTCGCTTCGCCATTGTCATGAGATGCCGGCACCTCCCGAGGAGTGCAGTGGGAAGGGTGGCACAACTGCACTTTTTTGGTCTGCGCGGCACGGTGATGTTCCCTCAGTACGCGCACTTCTGAGAGCCGGTGCATCGCCGTTGCATGGAAGCGTTACTGTCGCAGAGGCTTCAAGGAGCTTTCCACGGTATCCTGGAGGTGAATGTGCGTTGTCAGCTGCTCTTCAGGCGGGAAAGTCCATCAAAGATACTGACTTCCCCTCCACTCACCGCTCTTTCTTGGTAGTTTGGTTTGATTGTATTCATGATGTTTCTTCATGATCCTTGATTGAGAATGGGGGGACATGGGATATGTGTTCCAGTCTGAACGATTTCAGCTGATGTGGAATGGGATGGGTGGGATTGTGACAGGCACCGGCAGAAAAAGCTTCTGGTGGGCGTCTTGAGGCGATGCAAATCATGGCAGAGGCTTTAACACTTGAGCAGCGAGGGCAGCTATTGGCGCGGAGGGCATTGCTATCAGCTTGTGAGGCGGGCATTTCTGTCAGCAGTGCAACGAATCCAGCGCGAGGTTTTGAAGAGATCTGGAACACAAAGTGACGATCCCAAAATGAAACAACACAGTGTGTTCAACACAGTTCCATACAAGTTCAGACAATTCCAATCATCACATGCAACAAATTTAAACAAGAATCTACGAGACCAAGGCAGCATTTTCTTTGATGAAAACTCATCAGAATCATCCCTGCTTGCAGGTGGGACTTGTGCCATACGTGTCTGTCTTGATGGGGCAACTAGGCGCCTTTACAGACGTAGATGTGGAGACGCCTTTGTTGGTGGCATTGAACCGCGGCTTCTCAGAGGTGGCAGAGCTGGTGCTCCAAAGGCTCCAAGGGACTCAACAAGGGACTCAACAAGGGACTCAAAGCTCACTCCAGGTGTGCTTGGCACAGACTGCTCCTTCCGGGAAGTCTGCTTTGCACCTTGCAGCTGAAAAGGGTGATGCTCGACTGCTGGCTCTGCTGCTGCAGGCACGTGCCCAGCTGGATGCTGTGACGTCCACTGGCCGGACGGCCTTGCATCTTGCAGTTGAGCATGACTTCGAGCAAGCAGTGCATGCGATTTGTCGACATGAGGGCACGAAAGTGAGACACTTGTTGCAAGAAACTCCGAATGGTGCTTCGCCTGTGTGCTTGGCTGAGCGGCGGGGAAAGCCTACCATGATCCTTCCAATGCTGCGTTGCTACCATAGACATTTGCGAGAGCGGTACCTTTCTGGAAAGCTGCAAGATGCTGGCGATCGAATTAGTGACAGTGGGTTGACAGCCCTTTGCCTGAAGTATCGGGACACCTTGTTCCTGAACGAAGAGGCATCGGATGCCAAACCTGTTACCCAGGCTGGCAGAGTGGCTGCCATGAGGCTTGCCCCTGACAATGCGGTCGATGATGGGGAGAAACTCCGACGTTACCAACGTGTCCTCGACAAGACTCGTTGGAGTGGAGTAGACAACAGCTTGGAGGGTCGAGGCCGGCTTCGTTCGCAGATGGATTTGAACGATGCACAGGTCTCCCGCGTGCGTTCTGGTAGTGTCAAGAATGAAGCAGCGCGGCATCGCAAACCTTGGGGCTCTGCCAAGCCAACTCGTCGACGGCCTCAGTCTTCTGGACGCGGCACATCTCATGGTGGCACCAGCTGTCCTCCATCATCGGTGTTGGCACAGTTGGCACAGCCCAGGCCTTCCAAAGCCCGAGGCAGGCAACGAGAGGCTGCAGCAATAGCTGCTGAGGATGAAATGCAGGACTTGATGCTGGACTTCTTCGGTGATACCGAGCTACCAGAGCCACAAGTATGCTCTGAGGCTGTGAATATGTATTCCTCTGATGAGGATTAGTCGGGCCAAAACTAGGCTGGGAGCTGTTTCACAGCATTTCGAAAAAGAAGAGGTGAGCAGTGAGCAGCACTTGTCCTTACATGTTCTTACCTTTCTTGACAGATTTTTAAGCTATTAAAACTGAAGAAAACGTACATTCATAGAAACCTATGGAGAGAGAGAGAGAGTAATCTACAGTCAAAAAATCAGCAAAATTCTGCCGGTGTATTTCTTCTTTCCCTTGGCGTATCCTGTTCTACACTCGTCCTCTTAAAATCTCTGTGATCACCTGGGTCTTCACCCTGAATCGCTCCCAGGGCTCGCCGAAGCCACATCCAAACTGCGGACAGCTTCTCACCCAGGAGAGCTCACCCTTAACACACCCACTTTACTATTGCCCAATGAAACACCATTCTACCAGCATGTTAAATTGGAACAAATTGCACTGATCAACTCCATGCTCTTGTGCCCGTAACTACGGGAAAGATCTTATCCCAAGAAAGAAACAAGAGCGATCAAGTAATTCTCACCCTCTAGGGTTGCTGCTGCAGACATGTAGCCGCATCGAGGGCCGCATTTCGCTTGGGAAAAAAACAGTTTTGTAGATGTAAGAGTTGCAAGAAATGCTTAAGAGTTAAAGGTTTTTGGCAATGAAACAGTCGCAACTGGCTGTGGAGGTGCCTTGCAACTTCCGACCGCCAGAGCCAGTGCCTTCGTTGGCTTCTGGAAGGCACTGGTATGTCAGGGTTTCGGTTACGGAGTCGACAGAGTGATGTGCAGCAGTTGTTACGCTTGCTGAATTTTTCAATAGCTTACACAGGCTTTCGTTTGCTTTAACTTGTGATAGTTAAGTTCATCAGAGGGATTCGTAGATTGGCAGTTCATGGCTGCACTATGATAACTCAGTGCAACCGAAGGAACTGTTCAGCCATCACCACGAGACAAACTCAATCGTACTTTGCTTCGGTGATCTGCCGCCAAAAGGTGAGAACTCGCCACTTTGGAATTACCATGGAAACAAAACCGCCTTTTCTTCTGCAAGTTTTTACTTCTCCCGTGAAGTGTGAAGCTGTCATTGCAGGTTGCAGGCTGGAGACTCAAGTCTGCAGAGTCCCAGTCGAAAGGTGTTGTCAGCCATTGGACGGGCATTCTTTTCTCCCAGAGGCTTTCCACATCTAATGCTGATAAGATCTTGTATGGAGGCAACGGTGCGTGTATGTGCCGATTGTGATTTCATTGTTTATACGTACATACACAATCACACATACACATCCACATATATTCTAAACACAACTTAAACATGAATAGAAATTGTATAACTCAATAAATGAATACATACATAAATGAATAAATAGATAGATAAGTAAGTGAATGCATATGTGTATAGTATATTTACATGTATGTACATATGTACACACATGTACATATACATGTATATATTTAAAGCAAATTGTAGACGGATGAAGAGATAGACCTATGATGTACAGTAAAGGTGTTTGTTTATCTCCGCATGTAAAAAGTCAAGTATGTATTTGAGTTGTGTGAAGCTCAGATCCAGATGAAGATATTTTGGTCAGGCTGTTTGGTTGGCATCTAAGTGCTTGTAGCAGTTCCCCAGCCCCTTTTCCAAGGATAGAAGTCTCAATGACATCAGCCTTGAGTATACTTACGAGGAGCTCAAACAGGTGGGGACAACGGAAAGGTTCTCTTGTAAGATCTCGGGTGTTTGTTTTGACTCCCACGGAGGCAACCAGCAACTTCGATAGTGCCGTCAAACTTGGTGACTTGTCTCAGACAAAGGCCCACTGCGACCTTTTAAGATGCAGATGTTCGGCACACCGTGATGAAAATCTAAAGTCTTTATGGCACGGTTGCTCCCGTTTTGTGGCAGTTTGGCTAAGGTTCTGGATCCTATGGTATGAAGCTTACATATTTGTACCGGTCAAGGTAAGCCACATTTGGATGGCTTCAAGATGCTTGAAGTCTTGAAATCGGAAAGTGGCTTTGAATACGAAAGGTCCACAATTCCAATAGTACGAAACGATTTGCTTTCCTGGATCCCTGGAGAGCCTAGGTGGCGTGTTCAAAGGCGTTCTCAAGGAGAGCATTGCCTAGGCACGGCCAAGGAGTGCAGAATCTTCTATGTGACTTGAGCCCAGGAGGGAACTGAAGTGGCTGTGAAGGTTGGGCTTGGGCTTTGCGCCGGTATGCTTTGATTGCACCAGCTTCGGATTTTGCATAGTGCACCCGGGGTCAAATTTGACAGCGAATGCTGGCCATGGACTTTGTCTGCAGACCAGAACGCCGTACAGACAATGTATGCCAGCTTTTTCGTACTGCGGGCACAGTGTTTGGAATGATCACGCAGACCCAACCCAAGCATGACTGAAAGAACACAGTGTTTGCAGGCCCAAGGACCTAGTGACAAACGAAGCTGGCGTATGCATGCACATATATAACATTTGCGGAGAGAGAGAGAAATTGGATTTGACCTCCGCACGTCACTTGTCGTTCCCACAATGTTGATTGCTTTTTCTTTTTTTCTGCCGCCATCTTCGTATCAATCACTGGGCTGCCAGTATTTGCAGAAGAGTTTCTTTCTTTTTTGGTTTCAGTGTTTCTTGGATCAATTTGTATGCCAACAACAGTTTGGAAATTTGTTTTCTTTTCCCCGTTGCAATTTGCACGAGTACCCTGCAGGTGCTGGAAGTGCCAAGTGAAGCTGGCTTTGAAGAGGAAGTCAAGGCACAGCCACTCACTATCAAAGACAGGAAGGAGGACAAGGAGGGAAGAGGAATGACACTGCACGGTATTCTCATTTGAAAAGCATGCCACCTTTGCAAATGTGCCCTGTAACATGCTGATCGGCGTTATGAAAGCTATGAAAGCAATCAACAATAGTCTTGTACATTTTCAACAGGGGCCCAAACTGTACCTTTTCAGTTTTCAGGCTTGCAATCAACGACTGCAGGTCCTTAGCAAGTTTCGACATCCCAATCTTGTGATTTTGATGGGCCGCAGTCTTAATTGTGCTGGTGGAAGTAACATCGTGTACTCACGTGGAACAAGATGGTGGCTTAGGCTTTGCACGTAATGGGCCTCAGCGGCTCCTGGTGTATGAGATGCTGGCAGGAGGTGATGTGCATAGGAGGAGCGGTGGGTCACACTTGCTGTCGTTAGCAGGTTGTCACTTTGGCTGAACACTGATGGCCGATCAGGGCGAAAAGTCACGGGTTGCAACTGAAGTCAACCTGCTGAGTTGGTAGCTGTAATGAACTCTAATTTGATCTATCTATCTATATATATATATTTAATTTGTGTATATATGTATATGAATTGATATTCATTTGTCTTCACTTTTAGAACTGATTTGTATGAATTTGTTTTGAGCTTTTTCACGGTGGATTCCTACCTTTTTTCAGGATCGTAGCTTGAGCCGAGTTGAATTCATGATTTTAGGGGGCTTGTGTGCGACGTGTGCGCAGGCTGCAGCGGAGTAGTCATGAAAACGTCCCATTCGCCTGGCAAGACAGGGCCACGATCTGAGTCGAGTCTCAGCAGTTGCTTCGTTGCCAAGTTGGGGCCGTGAGGTTGGTGTTGCTTTAGATGCTGCTTGCGGCCTCTCTCACCTTCATCACTCTTCACCCAAAGTTTGGGCCTCGTCCACTGTACGTGTGACAAGCACACATGGAAGTAGGTGAGATTGAAACTGAGCCGGAGTGGCCGGGTCCAGTGCTCGTTGCAGTGAGTTTGAAACGAGGTGTTTCACCGGGACATCAAGAGTCCAAACATTCTGCTGGACAAAAATGGCACCGCAAAAATGGCTGACTTCGGTCTGGACCTGAGATTCAGAGGGCAAAGGCTGGTGCAGCCTTTGGAGTTACGAATCTAGATGGCACACCTCGAGAGAGCGATACACACACGAACACATGTGTACATGTATATACATGTATCATATATATATATATATTTCTTTCTCTCTCTCTTTCTCTCTGCCTTTCTCTCTAAATATAAATATAGGTATGAACATAAATAGATGTAAACATCAATATCAACATATAAAAATATCTAAATATATATCTATGAATAGATAGATGTTTCAACAAAAAGATATATACAAAAAGTTATCGAACAAATGAATGAAATATATATATATATACATATTTGAACTGACATAGATAGACACGGAGAGCATGAACTATGAACCTTGATGAGGCCCGAGCTTGAGTTAAGCTTGACAAACCAGAGTCTGCAAGCTTTGCAGGCCTGGCCTGCTTGTCTCATGCTGCAGCACATCGTGTGGCCCGAGCGTCTGGCACTGCGGAAACCTTAGATTTGGCTGGGAACAGTCGGTGTGTGCAGCCGGCATCTCTGGCAAAGGAACACTTGGGTGATCTGTTGCCTGTTCAGTTTTGGGAAACTTGAAACTTTTTGTCCAACGCAGCGATGATGAGCATGACATATTTTCGTACACCTGCACACTTACTTACATGATCTTACATGCACACAGAATTACATACACGTACACACGCTCACACTACCTACTTACCTGCTTACCTACTTACCTACTTACCTACTTACTTACTTACATACTTACCTACCTACCTACCTCCCAACCTACCCATATTGTATAATCTATCTATCTTTCTATCTTTCATTTTTCTATCGATCTTTCTATATTTCTTTCTTTCTATCCATTTTGTTTTCCTTTTTATCTTATCTTTCTATATCTTTATCTTTTTATCTTTCTATCTATCTATCTATCTATCTATCTATCTATCTATCTATCTATCTATCTATCTATCTATCTATCTATCTATCTATCTATCCACCTATCATTCCAAAACCCTAAACCTAAAACCCGAAAAATCTATCTATGTACCTTTTCAGCTCGATGGATATTATCGTTTCATGGAGAAGGTCCTGCCGTTTGGATGTGGTGCTCCTGGGCTACGGCCTCCAGGTGGGCTACGCATGTCCTCTCTACGTGCGTCGTGGAGTGGTGACTGAAGGCTCTGAGGCGGATCTGTGATCGACAACGAGTAGCGTGGACATGTGAGTCTTATGGGGCGAGGAACTGCATGGAACTGTGAGTAGAGAGCACTTTGCTCATTTATATATTTTTGAATAGATCTAACTTTAGTTTATATGCAAATTTATAGCCATAACATCTAGATTTATAAACTTATACATAAAGGTTTTCATGTGAGGACTCTCTGGGTTTCTCGCTGTCTGCTGTGGTGAGGTGTATTCCTTTGGGATGGTGCTCTTGGAGCTGCTGACGGTGCATCCGTCCGGCAACCCAGTGCTGTGCCGCGCCGCCAGGGGTCGTCCGGATTCGGCAGCTGCGAGGCCCGCCTACATGAGCCGAAAGAGCGAAGGGCAGGGGCAAATCCAGGCAGCTTGGGCAGCTGGCAGGATGCGGGTGCCTTTCAGTGGATACAGTGGTGCCTTTCAGAATCTTGAAATGGATAGTGTACCTTTCACATCCTTTCACTCTTCAACATCTTTAACTGCCCCCGTCGTGACCATTCCAGATGCTTCTACGCAGTGGTTTGTTGCCAACTGGAGGACCATTGAATACACACTGTGGTGACCATTAGTTCCCAATCCCAAACCCCTTCTTCCTACGACCAACCAGCATCATAGCTTATTCTCTCTATCATTATTCATGTCCATTGATCATGATTGATCATCATTCGAGGCTGTGGGTCAAGGGCCCCTGCACTGCCGGTGAACGTCCCATAGATGACCAAACTATCTTTTGTTGTGATGTTCACTGGCCTTTTCCTGGCATGGTTGGTAGTGACTCACACCCATCATGAACCATTACTTATATGACCATGAGTTGCAGTTGCCATGAGAAAGTTTAGGCCTCGGCTAAACTCACAAAAAAGGCGATGGATAGAGAGAGAGAGAGAGATAATTGACCGTAGAGATAGTTGAGCGTCAACTAATCACAACAAACCATCAAAAACCATTATTACACCGTAGCCGTACCCATCAACTAGGCACACATTCAGCATCATCAGCCATTGTCCCCCTGGCGTTTCTGTGGGCCTCAGTACCTCACTTCGCAAATCAACGGCGACCTCAGCTGCGTGCTGAAGCTTCTGGACAGAAAGGCACAGCAGTGGATCAGAGTGGGGAATCCACAACGGATGAAAAGTTGGCCTATCCATACCCGACCCAGGACCCGAAGTGGACAGTTGATGACAGTTGGGTGTTCAAACTTGGTGGTTTTGTTCAGTGCTAGGACGGTCGCCATACGGTACAGCCAAAAATGCTTCCATGAAAGGGAGTAGGGTACTATTATCAAGTCATCAAGGCATCGAGGAAGACTTGTGGTTGGGTGATTGTAGCGGATGCAATCAGTGTGCAATTCACCAAGCATCAAATTGAGGAAAGGTCAAAGCGTTTCAAGATCCAACTTCATACAAAAACCGTGAAAAGCTGACCAATAAGAAGCCATTTGTACAGCTTTTTGTCAGTTTTTGCCAGTTTTTGTATGGCTAATTGTACATGAAATGGGCAAGGCCAGTTCTGGGACCGCCAGGCTGTTTGGCCTCCTCCAGTGGCGCATGGAGTCGCAGAGCTGGCGCTCAGCTGTACGCGAATGCAGGAGGACTGGATGTCCGAAGCAAAACCTTGGGCGCTTCAGCTTGAGAGATCTTGAGATGAAGATGAAGCAGGTGAGAGGTGAAAACTCTTTTAGACGAGGTGAAAAGGAGTCATAGCCACCAACTTGAGATGCTTTCCTCACAAGACCTCGAAGGAAGCCCGACCGAGCTTTGCAGATGTCGTTGGGGAGTCTCAGAAATCCGTTGGAAGAAGTCCGTTGGAAAAGCACGGTCACAGCAAATGGTTTGGAATCAATTTCAGCATTTTAGCATCATTTTGATACTATATTCATCATTATTCCACTGTCAGTTTTGGAGGGGAAGACAGCCTGTGATGAGATGAGACACCTGCTTCCGAACCTGTATCTGCATGTTGGACTGTTCCAATTCTCCCACTATTCCTCAGCCCGTGCGCAGATGCCTTCGGACTCAAAGACAACCTGGGACCTTGTGAATGCCAGACCAGCATGGTGAGAAGGTTCTGTATTGTAGCGATGCTGGCGTCCGTAGTGGCATCAGAAGAATAAGTAGTAGCACTGGCAGCAGTGGTAGTAGTACTCGTCCTCGTCCTCGTCCTCCTCGTCCTCCTCGTCCTCCTCGTCCTCGTCCTCGTCCTCGTCCTCGTCCTCGTCCTCGTCCTCGTCCTCGTCGTCGTCCTCGTCGTCGTCGTCGTCGTCGTC
>VSDK01027192.1:291539-301965 GCA_009767595.1 Symbiodinium kawagutii | reverse complement strand
CCCCACCCCCATCATCATCATCATCATCATCATCACCACCGTCGTCGTCGTCGTCGTCGTCGTCGTCGTCGTCGTCGTCGTCGCAGTCGTAGTCGTAGTCGTAGTCATCGTCGTCGTAGTCGTACTAGAAATAGTAGTCAATTTGCCTTACTTCCTGCGGGCTGATGAAGGTCCTCATTTGTCGCCATTTTCTTTGTTGTGCAGGTCCGTACCTTACGAGCCCTCGAATCAGCTCCAAAGGATCAACCTGCGCCCCAAGGCGTTTGCTCCTCAGACCAACGAGTTGGAAAAATAGAGTCATCGATCCGTCAATCCGAAAAGTTCGAGGTACTGGCATCACTGGCCAAAAACATGCGGTGTAAAGTGGGCAAGACAAAGTCAAGCGGTTTTATTCGTCCAAGGCCCAATGGGAACAAAAACCGAGCTCGGCAACCAAGGTACGTGCCGTCAGCCAGGAGAGACGCGTCGGCTCAAGCGGCTCAAGTCATGGACTTGTTCCAGAACTCAGTCATCCGTTGCAGTAGCAGACTTGCCACATCCACCAGCAAACCTTGAGAAACCGTCTGGGTGCTTCGCAAAGTCGTTGGTGGCATATCTATGACAATCAGCGAGTCTGCATTTTGCAATGCATCGCTGGTTCGAGCCGAAAGGGTGGTTTACAAATTTACAAAGTCGGATCGGGGCTCAAGTTAAAAACTCGCGCCTGTTCGGTTTGTAGCTGCGAATGTCAGACATTCATCTGTCAGAAGCACATCTCGATCAATATGAAGCCATTATTAATTCCATTTAGCACTTATTATATTATAATTGATGTCGTTTTTTATGATGCCTTTTTTCTTTTTCGGGTCGGAATTTTTGTAAGCGGCCATGCTTATATTAAAACCATTTTCATGCATCACCTCCAACAGGCAATTCGTTGGCCATTGCAACCACTGCATTCATCATTTTTAGTGGCATTAAACTAGCCAATTTAAAGCATTTTTGACATCTCTTCACGATTTTTGACTCCGGCATCAACCAGTAGCCCATGACACCATTGATCCATGGGAGCTCAAGGTTGCAGAGTTACCCCACTTGGCGCCTGCTGCATCTGCTGTGCCCCTGAGCCCGGGCCGTGAGGCTCGGGGGATCAACGAAATGCTTTGAAAATCCACCTCTCAACGATGGTCCATGTACATTGTGACATATATCATGGTCAATCTTGGAAAGGTACAATCGGTAATCATGATCAATGGGAGCATTAAACAAAACATTACGCAATATTAAATATTTTCCATTTTGTATATCCATGCTCTTTTGATATTGATTCATAGGGAATGGTTTGGCCATAGCCAGAGATGAACATCCCAACAGCTGGACTTAGAAACCAACCCTGGTTTCTCGTCATAGGTTCCGGTGAAGGGCTGGGGGTCAGGGCTGGGGTCAGGGTCTAAAGTGCCGCTCCGGAGGCGGTTGTCGTTGGGTGCCTGGTCTTCACAGCTGTCAGGTTCACAACGAAGCCCTTGCCATGGAGCTCTTTTCCTTGGAATGTGTTCGTGCACAAGGCCTTGCTCGCAAGGGCTGGGTTGTGGCCGTTGTGGCCCCAAGTTGCATGACTTGATATGACTTGGGGCATTGTCTAAAAAGTGTCCTTTGCGAAGGTGCTGATCTTCAAAGTATATCTATGGAGAAGCGACGGATTGTGCATGGTCTCACTGCTCAGGACTGGTGCTGCCACGATGGTAAGCTCATTTGGCATCATCACATCCATCATGCTCTGAGAGTGGTGCCATTTTGATTCCTGCGCTGTTCATTTTCCAGGAGTGTCTTGGGGACATTTCGGCTGCGGCCAGTCAAAAGGCAGGCCTTTTGGTACGGGGTCGTTTGCATGGCCTGATTTGATAGGTTCGTCATATCGGGCGAGATTATTTGTGCCACTGCCTGGCGAAGATCGCATGGAGAATGTTCAGCCAACTTAAGGACCGATGAAGTCGATATCTAAGCAGGTCTTGTTCCAGATATCGACTTCAGGCCTCTTACAAGCCCATCTTGCCGTCCAGTTTACCCATTTTGGGGTATTTTGGGCGCAGATGGTCAGTATCTTGGGATATGCTGGGCTAGCATGGGCCAAGATGGGACAACTCTGCAACTTGTAGGCACCCCCCTCCTAGCTAACGTTATAGTTTAGCAATATTAGCTTGCGCATGCCCTACATTTGACGGCTCGGCCCTTCGGTCAGGGAAAATTTGCATCCTGTGATGATTCGACTAATGTCCTCAACTGATTCAGCTGTTGATCATGTGTCAGTGACATCATTCAACGAATCGATGGAAGCCTCCCGCTCCAGGGGCCACTTTGCGTCGGCCGTGCTTTTCAGACGCCTCTCTTCGAGGCCGCTTCTGTGAGCTCATCACTGTGAGCTGCACCGCTTCACTGTGCTGACCAAGGAGCTCGTGGCCAAGAGTGTCTCTGGGCGGTCGACGATTTCCAGAGAACACTTTCAGGCGCTTCACGGTGTTGTGAATTCCGTATTCTCATGGCTTGATTTATCTAGCTTTGCCTGATTTCTGCATTTTGCATTGCGGTTGGACTTCATCAGGTGAGGTTTTTGAGATTCGCGTTGTAGATGGTTGAAAGCATCCAGATGGATTCAAAGTTGAATATTGTTTAAACATGTTAGGTATATCTTCACAGACTTGTGTAAATAGATAAATAAATAAATACATACATATATATATATATATATTTATCTACAGGTACGTTGACATACATGCAAGCGCATGTGTGTGGACACAGCGCATTGCATTTCACAATCTGCGGCGCTGCCGAGTTTATGGTTATTTCATGGTTTGTATTCTCCAAGAGGTAGACTCAAGAGTTTCCCATGAGGGAGTCATGTCAATCATGTCCCCGTTGGACGCCCAGATTTGGATTGACAGCAGTCCAGCAGCGAAAGGCCAACGCCAATTTTTGAAATGCGCTTGGAAACAATTTTTCTTCTTCATCCTCTTTTTCAATCGCTGTTTTTGCTGCCATTTGTGGTGCTTGTGCTTGCCTTCAAAAACGTGTCTTTGAAGCAGCTGCTTGTGTATTGCTTGATTCAAAACTGGTTGGTGGTTTTGAGCATTTTTTATTTTCCCTAGTAATCATGGTTGTTGGACTAATATTTTTCATGGGGGTTGAAACCACCAACCAGAAAACCATTTGTGGACTTCATGGCCTCGAATCCACAGGGCTCCGTCGCTTCGTTCTGAAGAACTGCAGCGGCAACGGCACCAGACTCAACGACCAGTTGTTACAGGCCGCCCGGGTGTGGCAATGCATGGCACGTCACATGTCGATGTCATTGCGTGATTCGAAGATGGGACGTTTGGAGAATTTTGGAGATACATTTGGAGATACATTTTGTGACATTTGGATTCCTGGATCTTTCCAAGCTTTCTCCACTCACTTGCACAGGGCCGTGGTGATCATGCTCCTTTGCAGCATGGCGACCTGGTCGCTTGGCTTGAAACTTGTGGCTGTTTCAGGGCGATCCCAACAACAACCCTGCCAGGTTACTCTCACACGTTTTGGGCCTGCGAACTGCAAATCAGAGGCCGTGGTGGTTTTTTGTCCCAAGAGTTGTTGGGCCAGTCACTTTCCTCGATGTGACCAGCGCCATTGTCCCTGGAGGTGGAATTTATCCAATTTCGATTCGACCTCTCCCATTCGTGCCTGGAGGTGGCAGACTGTTAGCTTTTGAGTCGTGTGTCACCGAGATGCTGGAGTTCTTACGGGGGGGTCAAATGCACCTAGAAAATGCACGAATTTGCATTTGGCTCTGACATCAGAAGGATTTGGGTTATTTTGGGTTCCTAGTCTCTGGTATTTTTGGTTTTCTGGTTTACTCATAGTTTCCTTGCTTCCTGGTTTCATGTTGTTCTAGTTTATTGGCTTGTCGTTTTTTCCGTTTTTTGCTCTTGGCTTCAGTGGTTTCTTATTTTTTTCTAATCCACTGAGTGGTTTCATGACGTTTCATATGGTTTCTGGGCTCTCCCAGGGGTTTCGTTGTCTCGGCTGTCCTTTCCGGACGCCAAACGATGTTACGTCAGCTCAACTAGCAGAGCATCAGGTGGAGCCTTGGTAGGACCTCAGTTGCACCGAGAAGCGGCGCATGGATTTCCTGATGTTGACGTCCTGCTTTCCTCGTTTCCGTTTCTGAAAGCTTTCAGTTAAGCAGCAACTTTCATCGCTTTCATTTACTTTCTGGTTTTTATTGTTTTCTATTCCTTCTGCGGTCTTCTGGGCTTGGTTTTTTGAGATCCGTTGTGTTGTTTGGCCTCTGGTATTGACGATTGTGGCAGGGATTGTAGAGCATATTTTTGTCTTTGGATGGTTGTTCATGTTCCTTTGCTTGTCCTTTCCCTGTGCAATTTCGTTTGTGGACTTGCCCATGCATGCTGTAATGTAGTTTCCTTCAATTTTCTCGTTTTTTGTGTTTTTTCTTTTTATTTTGCGCCTGCACTGATTGAATCTTGTCTGACATTCAGCATGTGCAACTGATGGATGTGAGTCCCGGAGGGAGCTCTTTGAGAAATGCCTGCCTGCTCTTGCTCATTTGCCCTCTTTTTTTTGGCAAAGTCCTCGCAGATTTCCCTCAGCCACTGGCAGTCTCTTACTTGCCATGTGGGGTGCAGGGTGTTGATCTTCCTGCACCTGACATATGTCCACCAGGCATGGAAGACCACGGAGTGCAACAAAGATAATGAAGTTTGGGGCCTGGAAGCTTTCATTTGTTCCACCTGTAGGTGATCGAATGCAACGGACGGCACGGCCATCTCCGCTAGCTGCGTCCCCCAGTCTGGCTCCCAGTGCTCCACGCGTGCCGTGCCGGCACTGCCCAGCACCTGAGGCGAGCGGAGAGAGCGTCCGGGTTTTTCAGGCCAGGCCGCAGCAGCCCGCAGCAGCCAGAGCAGCCACAGGTTCTGCGAAGTTCCTTTCATGCGAGGCATGCGGCCCAACGCCTCGGTGCCAGCAACGCCCAAGCCAAGTGCAGATGTGGGGGCACCTACTCACAGATGCCTCTAGACAGGTAGAGATATGCATACACACCCATACGATTACACAATGCATATTCCATGTTGTCTATACTATAGTCTATACATGCAAACTTGAGCGTTTCTTGTGGTATCGTTTGTATATGTCTATCTGTCAAACTTTACGCGTTTGGTTTGCGTCGTGATATGAGATGTGTGCGACATGGATTGCAGTAAATAGATGTAAATAGAGAGGAGTGAAGCGACTGGTGCATCAGCTCAGTTGCTGACGCCCCCTTTCTGTTTTACAGAGTTGTACCTCACTCGCCTTCGGCTTTGCTGAACTCCTGGAGACGGCGAGGAAAGAACAAATAGATGGATAAGGATAGATCGAACATTTCTCCTCGTCGTGCTTCTTCATTACGTCGTATTGTGTGTCATCTTTGACGTTACCCTGAAACTTGGGAACAGAGACAGTGAGCACTCCCAAATCCAGGCAACAAAGCTGTGCGTTGGAGTGGGCTGTGATCCTCTGCACCATTCTGAAGCCAGATTCGATCCAGCTAACCCACAACTTGCTTGACAGCCATTTCAATTGCATTCAGACAGCATTCTGCTTAATGTTTGTAAGCAAGTCCAGGTGGGGAGTTGATTCAAACACATCAGCTTCATGATTATTGATGATGGCCCTTCATTTCTAATTCTTTGCTGCCGTCGGGGTCGTTTTGTTTCTCCGTGGTATTTCTTGTTTCGTGGTGTCATTTTTGAGGTCGCGTTCCATTTTGACTGGACACTACGTGTGACAATTTTGTCAAGTTGGAGTGTGCACGTTTGTTGCTTTTCATAACTTGTTGAGAGTATTTGCAAGTTGATTTTCACATGTCACCACAGGTACTGTTTCTACATATGCGCTCACGTACGCACACGCACACACACACACAATGTATACAAATATTTTACTTATGTATGTATACATGCGTATGTTCTTCTGGTCTCTCCCTCTCTCGCTCTCTTACCTTGGTGCCTGCCGACCGCCATGTCTATCAACCTATTCAAGCTCTAGTCTAGTTTATGTCAGTCTAGCCTAAGCTAACGCCTACACAAGGCTACTGACAAGCCTCAGCCATCCCAAGCTTAGGTATGACTCGGTTCCTCAGGTCTGAAAGTTCCAACTGAAACACAAACCACAGAGTTGACCATGGCAAACTGCTCGGCCGTCCAAGGCAGTTGGTGACCTGGCACTGTTCCTCGAGGTGCTTGGACCAGGAGTTAAGATGGAGGCTCAGCGGTGCAGCGGTGCAGTGCACTGCCTGTGGCTCTTGTCATCTCTTGTCATCTCTTGTCATCTCTTGTCATCTCTTGTCATCTCTTGTCATCTCTTGTTATCTCTTGTTAACTGTATCATGTGTATCTCTTGTTTCTTCTTAGTTATTGTTTTTTCTTAGTTGAAGGGAGTCAGGACTGTTTCGACACCGGCTTCAGGATCCAGAATGCATTGTATCGTTCAGGATCTAAGCATCACTATGCCGCTCTTTGTTTGTCGTTGGTGCCTGGCATGACCAACCCGTTGCAGTTGCCCGACGATGCTCGACGACTGGCTTTCGCTCCAGTGAGAAGCGCGGAACCTTTCAGGTGTGGATTTGGTGTGTGGGTGTTGGTTTGTCAAGTTTTCAGCTGCAGCCAAGCATAACCAAGCTCAAAGAAGGGCACAGTGGTGAAAATGGCTGAACATTTATGCAGATTTGTAGGTCGACTTTCTTGAAAAAGCCTGCTTGATAGTTGATCCCTTTGATGACTCGGCCTGTGTGCCAGTTCTTTCCTCATTGGACGTGCTCATCAACTGGACTTCTGGCCCGAGGATTGGGGCCAACAATGTTCTGCAGCTGCTGACTTCTGCATACCTCATGAACTTCGTAGGAGTTCAAGTTGTGAAAATCATCGATTTAAATGAGCCTCGTATGTTGTGGTATTGGTGTGTATCCTTTCATTCTTCCTTGTATTGGTATATCCTTTCAACAAGGACTCCTTCCTGGCAGTTGCAAGCGATTTCCAGTTCGCAGCCGCTGTCTCCACTTCCAGGTGCTTCACCCCGATGCCCTCAGCACGCTGTCACGACAGCACATCGAGGTGCCACGGCTGGGGGAAGACCGGGGTCCCGAGCGCCCTGTCAACAATCCGGGGTTGTGACCCTTAGTCATGGTTGGTACAGTTGGTAACTACCCCAAGTGGGTGATACCAAGAAGAACCGGGTTACAACAATGGGATTATCCAAGTACCCCACTTGGTTTGTGAATATTTGTGATGGCGTTTGGGCGGATAGGTGTCACATGAGCTCGCATGAAGACTCACAGAGATCAGCGCCAGCCTGCAGGTGCAAACATGGCGAGCGAGGGATGGACGATTTTCTGCTACCGTCGCCAGGAATTTGAGTATTTTGGCTGCTTAGTTTTTGCTAGCGCTATGGAAAATCTCAACGATGCGGATTGTAAGAATGCCGAGGTGGCCTTCGTACACTGATTACATGATTATGGGATTTCATGGTCGTTCAATTTCTGCTGAAGAGTTTTCTCTTAGTAGTTTATGCATGTTTATGCATTGCTTGCTTTGAGCACAGGAAGTCAGCAGTCTGTGTATTTGGGTGACGCTCTTTTTTCAACAATTGACAGTCCCAGAGCCAACTCCCATCCACGAATGCCTGCATGTTTTGTTGCAGGTGCTGTGGTAGGGCCGATCCTCTGAGATGCCCCGGTAAAAAAAAAGAGCCAACTCCCGCCAAGGTGAAGTAAATCCTGTGCACGTGGTCGCCAACATGGAGGTGAGAAAGTGGGTACTTCTGCTGCTCACTACTCAAGCCAATCTCACCTGCTGTTGTTTCCAGATTTTCTTTTGACTTCATTGAACTAGGGCACCTTCTCACATGAAGACTTGAGCATTGTCAAAACAGCCATGGATGATTGGATCATTAGGACAAAAGATGCCTGCCATATGGCTCAAATGCTTGAAAGATGTTCGCAAGAACGGTTGAGAGGTTTACTGCTTGAAGGCTGTTGCCAGCATCCACTCTGGGAATCCCAGCAATGTGTCGACATCTTCATTTTTCCCTATTGTCTCTGGTGGCACCACTGGATATTGCTGGGACTCTGACTTGTCTAAAATATCAAACCGTTCTCGATGACATCGATGAACCTGTTGGTTTGGCACATTGCGCAGGGGGAATTTATTGCCTCAACGGATTGAAAACGCCGCCAGTTTGGACTTTTTTTTGGGGCACGATGCAAAGATATGCAAAGCTTTGGGCACGAACAGAAGCGGCCCTCAAGTGTATCACTTTCACGGGAGGATTGCATGAATGCATGTCACACTCACACACAAGACACTTGCAGTAGTAAGACTTGTTCTCGGATTCACACAAAAAGGTATTGGCCATGTCTTTGGTCAGAACCAATTAGCACCAACAATGTGGGGAGGAACTTCACAATGCCGTTGTCTTCTTTTTTGGAATCGGAGGGGTACACAATCGTGGAACCACAGCCGCATGAATAGAGGATCAACACAAAAGCAAAGAATTCACACTCACATGTAAACCATCCAGGATTTCGAAAGACAGACAAACTGGACAACTTGATGAACAATGAAACAGCTTTCCAGACAAAAAACCACTATCGATGACGGTTGAAAGATCGGAAGGAGAGAGCGTTGTCGCAGGCCAGCGAGCCCTGCGTGCGGGGGCTTATGCATCAGTGACGGATGCTCCATGGAAATTCCTATGGCCATGAGCGGCGTGGAAATTAAGGCCTTAGCGAAAGGTGATCAGCGACACCTTTTGGATGGGGATCGCCTCGTCTTTAACCTTCACCAGGTGGGGTCTGGTGAAGCCACAGTGGGGGCTGTGATTGATTCAACTGGTATTTTTCACCTGCGAAGATCCGTTTAGACAAGGAAGTGTCACCACAGGAAGCTACAGTCGCGGTGCAGTCCCTCCGAGGCGCATGCCTTTTGGATGACCTTCACCGACCTCACTGGAGCCTGGGCCCCTGGAAACGCGAAGGGTGCAAGCACCCCCAAGCTACACGGATGCCATGTCCAGTGCATTCCAGTGCTTTTCAGTTAGCCCATGACATCCATGGTTACCCCATGACCAGGCTCATTGTCCTCATAGTTTTGCATATTTTGCGTAAATTTCACTTTTGCCTTCCTCATCATGGTCATGATTGTGATCGACAATTGTCAAGCATCATTGTCCTCATCATTGTCTTGCTGCATTGTTAGGATCATCGCCATGTTCCTGACCCATCATCACATTCTAGATGCACATGCATACATACACACGCATCCATGCAGGGTACCCCTAAACCCGACAACCCTAAACCCTACAACCCTAAACCCTCATTTTGCGGGGTACCCCTCAACCCTAATTTTGCGGGGTACCCCTTAACCCGAAAAAGGGTAGAATCCACCTTCCGAAAGCTTTCAAACTAACCCTAAACCCTGCGAGGACAAATGCATGGTGAAACCCTGGTTTCGATCATTTTCGACCACTTCGTTACAAATGTTGTCCCTGTGTTGAATGCACAAGCCTCCAAAAACCTTCTTTCTCCAGCCAAGTGTTGTCACTCTCATTTGCCCTGTTCGTGCAGGAACTGGCACACATAGTCCCAAAGCCGAGGATTAATGACTTTGTCACACGCTTGAGACTCTGTGGAACGAACTTCTTTTCCACATCCAAGTCCGGTCCAAGACTTGTGTACCCCACAATTTCTTTTTGACCTGCGCCTTGGAACTTGCGAGTCCACTGAAATTACTTTTGCTTCAGGGAGCCTGCGTTACTTGAGCAAAGTTGACACGGACCTTAACATGCCCGACCCCATCCCAACAAAAAGCCCACTGTGACCGGGTTCCCAAGGTACATGACACCGACGAAAATGGAAACCATTCTGGATCATTGGACACCAGCCAATGAACATCAATGAAATATGAGGGTGGGGAGGACAGGTGAAATGCTCATTATTATGCGTGATATTTCTGACCGTGGCCGAGAGGGTCACAATGGGATCGGAAAGCAAGATATCGTGTTTGATGCTGAAATACATGCCTGCACTGTGGTATGTCAATGGGATCAATTTGGGGAATACAAGTGCAGATGATGTAATGTAGATGTTTCAAGGCTTTCATTTAGAATGCTTTGCTTACATCCTTGAGGATTCAATAGTGCACTATCCTCCGTGTCCTTCTCAAACTGTCAACTGTGAGGTGCGGGAGTCGGGCTCTCAGCGAAAAAAATCAGAAACGGAGAAGCTCCCGCCTCCAATGTCCTTATTGGATCCGTTTGGATGCTTTAGAAGTTTCAGGGAGGCACAGGCTGGGGTCTGTCCCCAAAGCACAGTCTCTAGAAATATTTAATTAAAGCAGTCATACGCAGTCTCAGCAGG
>VSDK01027192.1:277811-291529 GCA_009767595.1 Symbiodinium kawagutii | reverse complement strand
TTGCAAGCATTCATCATTATTAATTGTTGATTGAACCATTGCAGTGTCCCTGTGACGCTGGTAAACGGTTGAGTTTCTGGTGAAGCAGAGAAAGATGATAAAGATGTAAGATATTTTGACGCTGAAACTCAGTTGATTCCGCGCTGGCACTCACAATTGAGGCGAACTCGGAAGGCAATCAGGCCTTATGCTTACACCAGATGTTTTGCTGCAACTGCGCCGATTGTTTTCAACGCTGGACATGATCCAAACCTAAGCATGAATGACCTGTAAGCCAGGAATATGCAAGCGGGCATTTGCAAGGCATGGTTCCTGAACGCACAGGTTTCCGTCAAATCATTTCAGCTCTTGTGGGGAACAACGCTTCAGATTGCACACATTATTCTACCTTGCATGGTTTGGCCCTATACTGCATGTATTTTGGTTGGAATGGCTTCTCTACTTTCCTTGTATGTCTCGCTAGACATCAACACCTCAAACTTTGCTGACTTCTGCGGTCCAGTATTGGTCCTGGAAGTCTTGCGGGTTTGAACATCCTGGGGTTTGCAGATGTTTGCAGCAAAATCTATGGACCCCGCTGCATTTGTGAAGCCTGGAACCCTGGGTGCGCTGGTGGTCATATGTGGTGCCAGGATGATGACCTCATCTCCACTGCTGCCAGGGCCTGGGTGCTGGCAGGGGTTTTGGGTGGCTGCCAGGGGGTCGCTGACATTGCGTTTCATTGCGTTGGGTTGTGCCTTAGGCAACGCCGCATGACCTGCAGGAGAGGGGGGGTGCCATGACAGACAGGTGATCCCATGATGCCCCTTGTGGATGTGTGTGCATCTTTGGAGGATGTGGATGATGACAGAGGCGAAGGACGTTTCTTGCTGAAGGCCTGGTGGAAGATGAGTCTAAGTCAGTTGCAAAGCTGCGATTTTCTGAAGGCAACTCCTACGCTGAACCTGAGCAGCGTCATGCCGCCGATGCCCCAGTGTGGCATGGTGTGGCTGTGATGCCGTCGCCTTGTGAAATGCCTCAAGGTCGAAGCCTGGTGGGCGAGCAGGTGGGGGCAGCAGTGGGCCTTGCCACTGGGTATGCCATGTGGTTCATGGGTCAGGTTCAATATCGCCTTGGCGGGTGAGAAGCCACGAGCCCAGGAGTTGGGACTTGGAATGAATTAGGGACTTGGAGGTTTCTTCTAAGAGGAACGGCGACTCTTGCACAACCCACGGGAGAAGTTCCTTAGGTGACGACTTGACCTCCGTCCCTCGCAGCAGCAGGACAATCCAGGGGGCAGCAAGCGATTCTGAATCTCATGTCATGTCACATTTGGCACAGTGGCTTGGGATAGTTTGATGCAGTTTGAGTTTCAGACTTAGTGATTGACTACCGTGGAACCTCATCATTGAAATTGCTTCAAATACAACGCGCAGACGAGCTCGCTTGTTGAGCCAAAAGCTGCAGCTGCAAATTGCAGCGTTGCATCAGGAGCTCAATGTCCTTCGCCAGCACCATGCAAGCGAAGGCACTATCAAGAAACACTTGAATTTCAGATGAGAAATGCGCAAAAATTGACTTGAGTTGGGATGCTCTATATTGACAGCTCAAAATTTCTGTCACTGTATTGGAATTGACAATCGACTTGAATTAGGATATTCTCTGTTTCCTGAATCTGCTGCCTGTGGGGTGTGAAGCTGCATTTTCAAAATTGTGTCTCTTATCAGGCTGATGCAAACTCTTCCGTCTCCCACCAGCCGTGGGTGTCAATGTAGGAAACTCAGCTGAATCTCATGTCTTATATTGATTTATTAATATGTTGTCTCATGCTATCTCGTCCATGTCTTCTCTCCGCAGTGCTGGTTTTCGCTGTGGAGTTTCTGTGAGGTCCTCTCGAAGGCGATCCTTCTCACCGACTGAGGGGCTTCCTTTTGGACCCTGCGGAGGCGAGGAGTTCGACTCAGCGGCTGCGATGCGGTGAACGACATCCCAAGTCGACTGGTCAGGCTTGAGGACTCGACCAGAGGAGGGGCCAAGGGCATCCTATGCCTCTCGGGTGGTGCCAATGTTGTGAAGCGCCGCTCCTGCGCTCACAGGGCCGCTCTCCTCATATTCTTTGAAGGTCCTGGTAAGGCACTCAGATGGGTTGTGACCAGAGATCTTGTGGTAGAGAGAGTGTACGAACGTCCTTGCAGATGTGTACATGTGTGATTATATATGTGTGTGTGTGTGTGTATTGTATTTGTTGTATTGCAATGCCGGTATATATATATATATATATATTTGCATTCATGTTCTCAGGGCCAGGTGAGTCAGACACTGATGGACTCAAGTGAAGTGCATTATTTCAATCGTTGTGACAGAGGCATCCCAAATCCAGTGAGATTCGGCCGTCTTTTAAACTATAGTTTCACCAGCTAAACGTATGCTAGGCTGCAGGCGAATCTGCCCAGTCTGTTTTGGAGAATGAGTTTGCGCATGGCTTCCCCACGCATGTTCTTGGATCCATGTCGATTGCCATGGTAGGGGCATGGACTCTGCTTGTTCGGTGCTGCCACTCCCCAAAGAGGGACGCTGGAATTCCCTGCAGCTAAGCTTTGCATTTGTGACGTTGATTGACCAGCGGTGTTCCCAAAACTGTAAGACTCCATTACATTAAGACACTTCCTATGGACATGGGAATCTTCATTTCCTGGTCACGCTGCGATACAAATGCGCTTGTACCAAAGTACGATGTGACACGACCGTCACATGTTCCATGTGACCATGGAGTGCCCCACTTGGGACCTGGTGCTCTATGGTCTGCATGGGGCATGGCAGAGCTAGAGACAACGCAGAAAGGACCCCTGGTGCGCCAAGGAGGGGAGTAAGGAGCACATGAGGTCATGAGGAGCACAAGAGGAGAAGAGGAGCACAAGAGTGTGCTTGACAGGTGCAATTTTCAGACCTCTTTACTGGGTTCACTTCATTTGTTCGGACATTTGTATGATTTCTGGATTGATGTGCCATCGAATCCTGGGGAGAGAGGCTTTTTTGCAAATCCGCAATGCTCTAGCTGGCTCGCAGAGTTTAAGACCTGGATTCTCTCGGGGAGCTCACAAGGTGCCTCAGAGTTGACTGTGAATTGAAACTTTATGAAACTTTCATTGATGGATTTCACCCCTTGAAGATTCCCTCGGTAGGGGAGTAGCAACAAAGCGCCCCTGCGGCATCACGGGCACTTGTCTCCTTTCTTGTATTGTGCCTGTCCATATGCCGAGTTTGCTGGACATTCAACAGATTCTCGATTTGCAGAGCCTCCTCGTAAATTGACTTTTAGCTTCTTTGGCTGCAGATGTCAAGGTTGCTTTGCAGAGCGATGGGGCAGGCGTGGCTATGTTCGCGGGTCGCAAGCTGAAAAAATGAAGTCCTGTTGTCAATGAGTCATTTGCCGATGGGCACCCATCACAGGTTGGAGTTCGCAAGGTGTAAAGAAATGTTCCGAAAGAACTCAACTGTAGAGTTGGGAGGTCTCAGGTCCCAACGGTCTCGCCAGGGGTGTTCAAGCTGCTTCAGTGGCCTCATAGCAGAGAGGCGAAGACCGTCAGTCATCCCTCTGTGTTTTCTTTGCTGCCGCGTCCTTTCTAAGGAAACACGATCTAAAGGCAACTTTCAGATGATATGTCCCACAGGTTTTTTTTTGGAGCTTGCGATTGCATATGTTCAATGGGGTTGGTTCCGCTATATACCCCAGCGGCGGGGCTCTGCCATGCTGACCAGGAGTCCAGAGAAGGAAGAGAAGCGCGAAGAGACGGGAAATGCACTGACGCAGCCATTGCTAGAATCCAAAGCAACGACAGCGACGGAAGAGACACAGGAGTCACATGGAGTCAGCTTCCAGTTCCCTTTCGATACCAAGGATCAAGTGATCAGAGAGAGATAGATAGATAGATAGATAGATAGATAGATAGATAGATAGATAGATAGATTATATATGTGAATATCTCTCTGTATGTACACTGTATGTTTGAATATTATCTATAGATAACTTCAGGGTCTCTGAAGGTGTTAACACTTGACGTGGTACAGAAGATCGGCTTTCAGCACCTTTCAACTCGTGCCCAGCTGCAGGACGAGGCTCCACCAGTGCAGGAACCAGGGGCGAAGCTGGCAGCTGCATTGCGTCAGGCAGATCGGTGCAGTGCAGTGCCACAGCTGCCGCTGTGGTCCGGTTCTTTGTCTCTGTGCCAGGCGGAGGTGGACGCCAATGAGACCACTTCTTCAAATCAGTCTGAAGCAGGTGACGGCATGAAGTCATATGAAGTCATATGAAGTCTAATAGGTTTGCATGTGGATGTAGATCCGTCTGAGGACCCTTTCACATCATGCCAACTGGTTCCAGTTTTTATCGCCTGGGTAGCTGCATGGGGGCCACCATTGATGGACTCACTTGGGAGATGTAAGAGGTCCCAAGAGGCCACAGTTGCATGCAAGGAGCCCCAGTCGCCAACAAACCAGCGCACCTGACAGAGAACATTTCTTCGGAGGAATGTGCCGGAGCCTTAAATTGTCACAAGAATTGGAGGACCGGCACCTGCAAAAAATGGGAGTTGCCACCCTGGAAAGAATCATGTGCAGGATGATCAAGGTGCGGGTCCCACCATCTACCAACAGCCCACCATTATTGTTGGAGTGAATTTAGTGGAGTGGCACTGTTGATCAACGGGGCCTGAAGCCAAAACATGTTATGCCCTCGCTTTGATGCCACAAAGTCCTTGAGAGTTCCTCGACTGCAGATTTGTTGAGTTCTTCCTCCCTAAGGACTCTGTTGAGCTCCAGACGCCATCCGGAACGGTGCGGTGTCTCTGTGTGCTGACTCTCGAGTCAGTTGAGTTGAGGATGTTGAGGCTGCCAGGTCATCCTAGAGCGAAGGGCTGCTAGGTCATTAGCACTGTTCCAACAGTCCTTGTCTCGCGTTCAGATTGCTACAGCAACCACTGCTGAGCATATCGACGGCTTACCATCCATCGGTCGGGCATCTCAGATGTCACGGGCATCGCCCTGCCATGACATGCGCCCGCATTGGAGAGAGGAGGTTGAGCCTGCTGTGCTAAGGATCGGTGGGACACTTCACAGGCAAAGCAGATCTCAAGAATTCCAATTAGAGTGTGGATCACTTGGGTCGCACATGCAATTACATGTATATAGATAAGTAAACTGATGTATATGTGCATATGTATATATATATATATTTTTTTTTTTTTAATAGATATATTTCAATACATAGATGAATAAGTAAATAAACCAAACAGATATACATATATGTTTTTGTATATGTTATGTTGGGGTTTGGAGAAGAACATCAAGTTTCGAAGGTTTGAAGGTCAGATTTCCATGCTAAGGCTGCTGAGGCTTTTTGAGCAATGTGAGGGTTTGAAGTCGAGATCTTGTCGCAGGTGAGTGCAAGCGCTGCTGCTTCCACCCAAAGGGGCGCTGTTCAAATGGATATGACTGCAGGCACGGGGTGGGGTTGGAAGTATCTGGAGGTGTGAAAACACATTTGTGACCATGAAATTTTTATGAGCCATATCGCGAATGAGCAACCAATGAGTGCCAACACGTTGGTATCTTTACCCTCAGACACTAAGCATAGGGGTCCCATATTTCTCTGGGATTTTTTTTCCGTTTTTTTGTGGTAATTTTTTTCCGTTTTCCAAGCAGGCAAGCAAGCAAGCAAGCCAGCCAGCCAGCCAGGCAGTCAGCCAGCCAGCAAGCAAGCAGGCAAGCCAAGCCAAGCCAAGCCAAGAAGCAAGCAAGCAAGCAAGCAAGCAAGCAAGAGCAAGCAAGCCAAGCCAAGCCAAGCCAAGCCAAGCCAAGCCAAGCCAAGCCAAGCCAAGCCAGCAAGCAAGCAAGCAAGGAAGGAAGGAAGCAAGCAAGCAAGCAAGAAGGCCAGTCAGCAAGCAAGCAAGCAAGCAAGCAAGCAAGTAAGCAAGCCAGCAAGCAAGCAAGCAAGCAAGCATGAAAGCAAGAAGGCCAGTCAGCAAGCAAGCAAGCAAGCAAGCAAGCAAGCAAGGAAGCAAGCAAGCAAGCAAGCAAGGAAGCAAGGAAGCAAGGAAGCAAGGAAGCAAGGAAGCAAGGAAGCAAGCAAGCAAGCAAGGAAGGAAGCAAGCAAGCAAGCAAGCCAACCCTAAAACCATCAGCCCTAAAGCCAACCTTAAAACTGCACAACCATACAATGAACTCTAAAACCAAATCTTTAAACCCAACCCTACAACTATAAACCCTAAAAGCAGCCCTAAAACCAGAAAACCTCAAATCAACCTCAACACTAAGCAGAAGCCCTAAAAGAATCCCTAAAGTCAGAAAACCTAAAATCAGCCTCAACCCTAACCAGAAACCCAAAAAGCAACCCTAAAATCAGAAAACTTCAAATCACTCCCAAGAAACTGTAAACCTTAAAATCAACCCGAAAGCCAAGAAACAATGACATCAACCATAGAAGCATAAACCCTAAATTCAACTCTAAAACCACCAGCCCTAAACCCAACCCTAAAAAGAGAAATCCTAGAAGGAACCCCAAGACTATAGACCCTAAAACAATAAACCTTAAACTCCACCCTAAACCATAAACTCTAAAAAATCAACCTAAACCAATCCTACAACAAAAACCAAAAAAAAGACACCCAAGGCCACAAGGCCCCAAACCCGACCCTAAAAGCAAAAACCCGCAATGAACCTTAAAACCGCAAAACCATACAATGAACCCTAAAAGCAAAAACCTTAAACCCAACCCTAAAACCGCAAAACCATACAATGAACCCTAAAACCATAAACCCTTAACTCAACCCTGCAACCATAAACCCTCAAAGCAACCCTAAAGTCAGGAAACCTCAAATCAACCTCAACCCTGAACATAAACCTACCAGGCACGGGTCCTGAACCGGAAAAAAAATCCCCAAAAAGTCGGAAAACAATTCCCCAATCTGCCCTTAACCTCTAAGCATAGGACCCGTTAGGATCAGGATGCATGACTCTGGAGCTGTGGGCAAGTCGTTGCTGCCAGGTTCTGCCACTTCGACCATGACAAGCGTAAGCGCCGGAGCCCTGGTAGCTCGTGCCAGTGCCGCCAGTCACGTTGGTCACGCCCAGGTATCAAGAAGCCCATGACGCCAACGGGCCCAGCAGGAGCTGTGAAGTGCAGCTTTTTCTGCTCCTGAGAAGTATTTTCTCCCAAATTTTTCTGCTTTGGGGGTGCTGTCCTTCTTTGTCCTTTGGGTGCCTTGGGAGCTTGATATGCCCTTGTTTCTTTGTAAGACTCCAGTCCTTCCTGACCCTCCCTATCCATTGAAATTGACCCACTGTGAGTCATAGATGTTTTAGACCGAGTCCACGATTTGACCTGTTCAACATGTGATCGGCAGAAGTAATCAGAATGCGTGAGCTCCCCGAGCGTGCGCAGCGGAGAAAGCAATTCACCTTCTGAAGACGTCAGCCAGGCGATATGCACATGCAAAATATGCAAAATATGCAAAATATGCAGAATGTGGGGCGTGGGGCTCAGATGAAGCTCAGTGGGCATGACGGTCGTCGATGAAGGGGACATAGTCGTGGACGCTGAGGCCCATGGGGATGATGCCGCAGGCACAGGCCAGCTCCAAGTCATTGCAGGCCATGCTTCACTTAAGAACTTCCATAGTGCAGGCGCCTCCTTGCTTTATGCCTCCATGCATGGCTCCGCCACTGGTCTGTTGCTCAGTCCCATGGGCAAGGCAGAGGGGAGGCCAGCGAAGTTGCATACCAGGCTTAGGCCTACGTCGAGTCGTGATCCATTGAGGCAACAGTGCCAGCTGATGTGGCTCATATGGATCCAATGCAGGCAGGGAGCAGTCTGCTTGGCTTTGTTCATCCCAGCCCTGAGGATGCCAAGAAGGCATATCCCCCTGGGGATGCGCCAACATAGGGAGGGTTTGACCAAGAAAACCCGCCTTGTTGGCCTTAGTGTCGCAGTCCCGGACACCGGAACTCGTCCACCCGCAACCGTTGAAAGCAGCTCCTTGACAGACGAGTTGATTCGGACAACCTGCCTTTGACAAAACTGAAAGGAAACAAGGTCTCAGAGAGGCTAAGATGTCAAGGTGGAACGCTCTACAGCGTAGCCAGGGAACTAACCCAACCGCTGCATAAAATGTGGAAACAATGCCGCTATAGACATTTGCTGGAACCTGCCAACCAATGCTAGGATCTTCGGACTACATAAACCTGCCAGATTGATGCAAACCACCCTGCAGCCGGAAAGTATGCCACACTGCTACACACTCTTGGAAGATGCTGGAAGCTCCCCAAGCGCCCAAAGTATTCCGCTGGCTTCCCTAGCATGACAACACGAAGCAAGCCGGGATCTGCCGATTTTGGCCACATCAAACTTTTTGCAGCAAAGTAGGTTGTGAGGAGTTAAGCTAGAAATGGTACGCATCGTCATGTAACAGCTCGGGAAGAGCCTGTAGCTTCTTGGCATCCTAGGCAGCCAACGTCTAGGCCAGGTCTTGTTGTGACATTAAGGCCCAGAGCATTGTTTTTTCATCTCTGATGTTGGCCAACCAGAGAACCCAAGCATCTTGGAATGACGGGAAAAAAACAGCAACCGTGCTCTACACGCAGGTTTGATGCCACAATGCTTGCTCGCTGCTTCCGGATTTGAAACGGTGTAGAACACCCATTGCTGTGAAGCTCATTAGATTTGGAAGTTACACCAGTGATGGGCCTGGCTCCAGGCTGCACAAGGTATGAGGGTACCTGATGAGGCCCGTTTCTAAACAGGATGTGCGATGCTGCCGGAAAATGTACTGTAATCATGCACTAGATAAAAAGAGAGAGAGAGAGAGATAGACGGACAGGCAGACAGACAGACAGATAAATAGATAGATATGGACACACGGTAGACACACACTTCACACACACACACACACAAACACACAGACACACCTTGGGTGCGTTGCCATGCACCGTGTCGCTGGGGGAGGCGGCAGCCATGCCCTGGGCAAACGATGTTCAGCAGCGACCTCAGATTTCAGGTCTTCTGCATATTTTGCGGCTGAAATTATAACCGCCTTATATTTAGTTGACGTATTTTGTGTGCGTTGGTTTGACATCTTCGAGCTGCAAATGCGTTTAAATTATATTCTAAGTTTACTTAATCGCTCAAGCACAAGCTGACTGATCGGATGTTGTGGAACCGTCAGAGCTTGGCTTCAGACGCCTGCCTGACATTCTTCCATATTTATTGATCTTATTATTCACTCTTGGAGTCATGCCTCGTTTTGGAGCAGTGCGCCTCCGAGGATGCAGCCGATGCCAGGTCAAGGTTGGGGTCTCTTTCTCTCATTTTTCCCCATGATTTTTTTTTTGGCAAGTCTTGAAGAATTCTTGACGAGAGGAAAGGCTCGGAATAGGCATCTGATTGCGGTTTCCACTCTTCTTTTGAGTTCATGGTGAGTTCATTGTGAGTTCATTCGAGTTCATTCTAACTGAGTTCATTGTACTCGCACCAGAGATGCTGAGTTCATGGCTGTGGCTGAGCTCAAGGCATGGCTCCTTGGCAGCCTCCAATGTTTCCTCCGGCGGGAACCCCAGATGTCACAGCCGAAGAGTACAGCAGCACTGCCCGGCACCCAGGTGTCGCAAGTGCCACCGCACCTTGGCTCAGTTGATTTTTGGGACAGCTATGAGAGTTATGAGTTGTGACTGAGTGCCTTAGTTAAGCCTCAGTAATTGCTGAGTGCATTGCGTCAGTTGACCCTTAGACCAACCAGCAGCAATCAAATACGCGATGATCAGATCATTCATCCCACCACTTTGCGACGCATCTTGGCACAGGTTTGGCTTCAATCCACCCATGTGGCCTGCGCCGTGTCCCGCGCCTTGCCCACCTCCCATGATGGATGGATCAGGTTTGGTGTAACTTGGCATGCGACAGGGTGGTCAGCCATCAGGTGGGACAAGAATGAAGTCTGAAATTCACAGGGGGAACCACTGAACCCCCGGTGCAGAAATGGACAGTTTTTGTTTGTTTGTCCTTGAATGCGTGTATGTAATGATGCGATGTTTGTATAGTCATCTTTGTTTGTGATATTGTTCGAACGTCCAAATGAAACCTTTTTGAAGGCTTTGTTTTTATTATCGTGGGGCCGGGCCCCACAAGAGATCCAAAGGTTAAGGACTTCATGATGATAGTGAGTGCCAATTCAGTGGGGCGTCTCTTTGTTCAACGTTGAGGCTTCTGCCAATTTTTTTTACTTATGTATGTGCATGGTATGGTACTTTAATGTATGCGTAGCATCTACAGGTTGTCCTTTGCTTGCGTCTGGGTGTGTCAACGGGTGTTGACTGAAGCAGGAAGATGGAGTGGAAAAAACATATGCTGCTGATCCACTCTGAAGACCGTTTTTGTACATCACTAGGTGGTGGTAGATGGCACCAAAACTGCATAGGGAAGGCTGGCTTTATTGCAAGTCTGCTCGGAGGCTTTAGCAGAAGCATTGGCCATTCAGAAGTGTGTGAACCTTTGGCTGCTGACCCGAGGCTGCCCAGGTATACCTCCAATGCAGGATGTTTGTCTTTGCCTCAGAGCTGCCTTCAGAACTGGTGGCAGCTGCCTTTGAACATCTTTGAACTCGGCATTTTTGATGTCGCGGAGGTTGCCGGAGGCTCCCTTGGGCACGATTCCAGTGAACTCCGCCCCGGTCCTGACGATGCCAAATCAGATGCCTCCCAATCCGTTGCCTCCCAATGGTGCCTTGCTACCTCCAGGGCCCCTGGGGCCTTGCCCCGGAGCTCCACCCATGGCAGAGCCGTTGCCACCGGGTGCAGTGCAAGGACCCTTCCCGCAGCTCCCACTGGCTCCTCAACCTGAGCCTCCATTGGCAACCAGCCCGGCACCTGAAAAGCCTCTATCCCCCCGAGCTCCCGAGAAGGGCCACGACAGCCCTCGATCTGCCGGGCCCTTAGTGACGGCGGATGCAAAAAGCATCTCTCTCCCTGACTCTTCCTGACTCCTCTTTTTTTCTCTTTCTCTCTCTGCACATGTCAGGTGCATATGCTATGATTGTGCGTAGTGTATACGGCAAGTATATACATGGTTCATTGGGTTTTTTCCTTCGGCCCAAGACGCCTGTTGCCACCAAACTGAGGTCATTCTGAAACTCACTGGTGCTTGGAATGCATTGTCCCGCGGCCAAGCATTTTCATGTCATGAAACCTTGTGCATGGTGCATCTACTTTGAGTCAAGTTTGACGCTGCAGTATCAGCTGATTTTAGGAAGTGCCTAGTCCTGGCAACATGAGCCATGGTATCCATGGTCAAGGCTCAGGTAATTGCCCATATCAAAGGGGGTGCCGTAGCATTTGTCGTAGGGGTTCATAAGTGCAGTTGGGGCTGTGATCACATTGCAGGTCTGCTGGCAAAGGACACGACTTGCCGAGGGAGCCAGGCTGCACTGCCGAACTGTTCAGGTTTTAGACATTTGGAAGTCTTAGAAGAGGTATTTATGTTTTATATATTTGCGTGTTAGATTTTTTTTGGTATCTATGGGTTCCAAGTCTTGCTCCCATAGCATCAGAAGTGTGTCTGTGTGTTCAACCTCCGTTGCTGCGGAGCGGATCGCTGTGTGCTCAGGTGTTGGCTTCGAGGAGCCCAGTGTTGTGATCGCTGGATCGCGAGGAGCCCATTTCGGTGATCGCTGCGCAGCGTTGCGTCAGGACATGCGAGCAATGTGCGTTCCGCCCGCGCGTGGCTCGTCTGCACATCGTTTTGCACTGGTCAGTTTCAAGGTGCAGTGGCACTGGCAGTCTGTTTCGTCTGTTTGTTGTCAGGATGAGCGCACTAAAAGAGCACATCAAAGCTGCTTGGCCACAAAGGCTGTTCCAAGTGCATTCTTCCAACGGAGCAAGGAATAGGGGAGAGGAGTGCATGCAGACTCCCTTGCTTCTCGCCTCAGATTCCCCTCTGAAGCAATCCCTTTGAAACCAGAAGATTGGAAAGAAATATCGGCACACTTGAAAGATTGCGGGGCTGATTTCTACTAAGTTTTAGCGCTTTCCAGTTGCTGAAGTGGTCATTTGCTTTTGCGGATGTGTTGCATTGTCAAGTGTGAGGTGCACAGCAGAATCCATGCCCTGTCTCGCATGCAGCTACTGACAGAGTGCTGCAGGTTTCAATTGGCGCATGCCGGTGGAAGCTACGATTCTTCAAACTCTTGTCTAGTAGAATCTGCTATATAGGTAATAGGCCGTGTTGAGACTTGGATTTACTTGATTAATGATCAGCTTTTCACAACGCACTTCCAGTTCAATTCTTCTTCCCTAAAGAAGACAAGGGATTCACTGGTGTTTTCCTTGCTTGAATCCATGATATATTCCGACATTCCCGTATGATTTTCCTCTCAGTGATTCGATTCCCAAGAAGACGATTACCACTTGTGTGGTAAAACGACCGTATTTGACAGTTCTATGGGTCGCACGTGGGTTGTATGAGTTGTATGAATCGTATGGGTGCTTCTGCTGAAGGAAATGTGTCAGGTCAAGGGGTTCTGCGTTGTTCCATGGACGGCCTGGTTTTTCCAAGCCGAGAACTTGCATTCAGTCGGCACATGGGACCAGGGTTGTGAAATGCCCACACTCCGCCCAGAAGTGGCGCCTTTCAATGGCAGTGCTATGCAGTGCTGGCATACTAGCTGAGGATAGCTGAGGAACTCGTGTTCAGATTTTTTTTAAAGTAAAAGTAGAAGAGGCAGCACGTAGGGTAGATGATTCCATTGGGGAAGACGAGCCTCAACAAGATTTAATTTGTGTTCGATGTCAATGGACAGATGTCAAGGTCTCCTGTAACCTGAAGAATCCTGACAGCATGTATGCCATCAAACATTATATGCGCAATCGCAGGGCATATGCATGACTCCTTCGCAGATGTCGTTGGAGTGTGCCGCACCCAGGGCCAAGCTTAGTGACTTCTGACTTGTGGACCTTTGTGAATCTTAAGAATGGTTGATCATGATCGTTGATGGTGATTGTTGATGGTACATTGATTCTCTTACTTGGCTTAGTATCGGGGGTGGTTCTTTTGTGCCCGCGCTGTTCTATCTCAACAGCAGGCGCGATTTGGGAACGAGGGTGACCACAAGTACAAGTCCTATGGTTTTGGGGCTGCAACAGCGTACAGCGCACGTTAATTGGAGAGGCGCCCATTGCTTCAGGAGCGTCACCGCTGATGCGTAAGGTGATGTAAGCTGCAAAGTTGACCCAAGCTTCGCTGATTGTAAAGCTGACGGTTCAGGTGACATGTTCAAACCTTTAATTGCAGATTTGCAAGTAGTAGCGTTAAGTTGATCTAGTCTCCTTGTGGTGTTGAGCTGATCCAGTCTTTGGCTTATGAACTTACATTTTCATTCAAATCAAATCGTGTACCGTACCATGCTATTGAGACAAGAGTCACAAGGCAGCAGCGGATGGCTTACTGAAGAGCCTCTTCGGACCAAATTTCCTTTAAAGATGTGTGCTCCGGATGTCAGAAGTGTGTAACCGCACATCCGGTGGGACGGCGAACCCTACATTGAATCTTGAGGTCAGTATCTAGAAAATCGGATGCAAGTCAATTAAGCACGGAAGATTGTGGCGTTGCTGAGTCCATCGTGGTGTGTCTGCCAGTGTCCTTGGAACACCAGATGTGGAAACTGTGGGCATTGTGAAACTAAGATGTAAGGTAGCCA
>VSDK01027192.1:263668-277744 GCA_009767595.1 Symbiodinium kawagutii | reverse complement strand
CTTTCCATTTGTGTGTCTTAGAGCCTTAGATGTCATCCTCTTGTATCCTTTTGTATGTTCAATTTTCACATTTGGTGCCCTGCGCTTGATGTCGGCCCGCCGTGCAGTGTTATGAATAGAAGCATTGGACCCACGTCAGTTGTGGGTAACCGCGCCCACGAGCAACGGGTGCTTTGGCATGGCGGCTTGTGTTTTTTTTGGACGAAATCTGAGCAACCTAAACGTCTACATTGAGTCTGTAAGAAGTGCTCTCGCTCTGACATGAAAGCACGACAAAACTACGTTGATCTATCTGGAAGGATGTGCGCAGGATGACACTGATGTTTTTTTTCTCATGTAGGCGGGGGAAGCTCAGGAAAGCCAGGAGTTGCAAGGGCATTATCTGGACACAGTGGGTGTCACGCGCATGCTTCGAAAGATGCAGCTGTGATGGTCTGGATGGTGTTTGGGGTCCAGTGGTCCGATTATCTCAAGCTAAAGCCTTAGCGGCAGCAGGCAGTTCTCATCCACCCTAGCAGCTGAAAATCAGCAACTGGATGCATATTCCTTGACTATTTGACCTCGACAACTATGGGACGTCCAGTCACGAACTATATTTCTTCCTTGAACCTCTTGGGCGAAATATCAAAACTCAGTCTTTCAGAGGGAAAGTCTACATGCTTGAGCTCCTTTCCGTTGCTTTGGAATCTCAAGCTTGAGATAGGTGTGGGATAGACTATGGGTGAATGAGGAAGTGCTGTAAGATGCGTGAGCAAGTAAACAGCAACCCCGTGAATACAATCGTCTTTGCCAGGGCTATTCGTAGGAATTCTGTAGCCAGATGGGCTTTAGGACAGTTTCCCTTGCAACAAAGTGTACCGAGAGCGAACGTCAACACACGCACACACACACACAGAGATATGTAATATATATATATATATACAAATGTATGCCCCAAAAAGTTTTAGTCCTTGCATGTTTGTGCAAACTGGGGGGGTTTCTCTTCAACTGCCACAAAATGAAACGGCTTTGCTTGTTGGATTTTAATTCAGCATTCCATAGCATTCCTGGTTTTGACTCTTTGGATTGGTGTGCGGAGCATCGCACATCTTAGAGCTACATCTTTGCACATCCAGATTGTCAAAACACCCCTTGAATTTGGATGAATTACATCAAAAACTAAGCTGGTTGGTGGTTTGATACTGGTTACTAATCCTTGATTACTACATCTTACCCTGGATACCTATAGGGTTTTATACAGGGATTACATCATCCCGGTGGAAGTTCAACCTGGGTGACTCAGTGATGGTCCGATGGGTGGTGTATGCGCTCGCCGGGCTCCACGAAGTGGTGTCCCCGAACTACGTTTGGAGGAGGTGGGCTCCCCCAGGGGTGATGCTCTTTTACATCGAGTCATGATCTCCCAAACACGTATCAATGTATGTATTTAAGTAAATAAATGACTAAATAAATACCTATACACACATACATACATACATACATACATACATACATACATACATACATACATACATACACACACACACATATATATATATATATCAATTTCATCTTTCAATAGAATGGTTTCTGATTGGCTAGTTGGCCAGGTTGGTACATTTGGTTGATGATTGGTCCAGTTGGCAATGAGTTCACGAAAAGATGCGTTGGGGAAACAAGCACCTACAGTCACTTGCAGGTACACCATGTGGATTGAGAGGCCCCACCAGGCACTGCACTTCCTTCTGGTCGTCCGAATTTCTAGGAGCTTCGTCGAGACTTCCCAAAAGAGTGGGCAGCGGTGAGCACACCTGACGGCCAGGAGATCCAGGATTGGTGGGGGCTGGGTGAAGCATTCCGCCCTTCTCGAAGATCGCAAAACCTTGAGGTCTCAGTTTGAATAAGCCAACTGGAGATCTTGCATTATAAGATCTGAACCAATAAACAGTTGGAGCATTATCATATGAAATTTATTTTAGTTATTGATAAGCCAACAAGATTTCAATTTTGGTGCATTTTTTATTGGTTGCGATAGGCCTTGCAACCGGTGGAGCCTGGCCGTTTTTCCTTGCCAGGTGCGAGCCTTGCACAGCCAGTTGCGTTTGCAGGGCTTGAGTGAGGCAGCGATCAGAAAAGACTCTACAGTGGATGCTTTTGGATGCTTTGGGATGTCTTTTTTTGTGATGCTTTTTTTGAGCGCTTTTTTGGATGCTCTTGGTGTTTGTTTGGCTCTGGAACTGTGCCGACTTTCTTACAAACAGCGTCCTGGAAGCTGAAAGTGGTGAAAATTGGACAGGCTTGCGCCGCACACCCTCATGGAGAGCTTCATTTTTACATGGTGTATTTGCGCCCTTGGCAGCAACGATTCAAACCTTGGTCCTGTGAGGAAAAGCCAGGTAGACTTCACCAGGTTTCTGGCCGTTGGTTGGGAGGGAGCTAAGGAGCCAGGGATACCCATCTGTGCGCATATATGCCTGTAAAGGGGGAGCGGTGCCAGGAGCTACCGGGAGTGCCCGTTGACGGTAGATTTGCATTGGTCTTAGGCGAGGCGACGATGGAGGTTTGCAAGTGCTCCCTTCGGAAATTCCAGAAGCTGGAAGCGGTCTCTTCGCTACGAGCCACATGGCATCACTGCTTCATCACATGGCCATGAAAAGCATCGGAATTGAAATCTCTTGCCGTTGAGATTTGTTGAGTCAGGTGGTAGATAAAGCCGACCTGAAGAAAATTCAATCACTGAGAAACGCAGATTACTGAGAGTCCTGAGAGCCAAGCCATGGGCCTCAGGAACTTTCGCTGCGGGAGAAGTGCTTTGCGTCTACAGAGGTAAGTCTGTCCCACTGGCACAGGTCCTCCGCGGTTACTTGGACTGAAAAGGGAGAGCGCTCAAAGATGCTTAAAGGTTCAACATGGGTCGGCCAAATTTCCATTTTGCATATATTTGGTTTGCGAGGGGCATATTTTTGCGATTATTTACCTTTCACGTTTCAAGTTTGCTTTTTGATTTCCCGTGGTTTCTTTGCTTTCTGTGGTTTTGGGCTGTTTTGGTTGTCCTGCTTCTCCTTTTTTCCCTTTTCTGCTTTGTTGGTTTACTGCTTCTTTGCTTTGTTGCTTTCCCGGCTTCTTCGGTTTCCTGCTTCTCTGCTGCTTTTCTGCTTGTATCGTTTGAAGTGTGATCCCCGCCATCAAGTACCAGCTTGATATAATTTCCGGCATCTACTGAGTAAACTTTTTGCACTCCCCTGCGCATGTTCTTTTGTTTCTTTTTCTTTCTTGGGGGGTTGTGGAGCGTTGGATGCTTCAGCAGCGCATTTTTGCTGTCATGCACACTCCATCATGCTCCCTTTCCACAAGCCTTGATTTTGCTGATTATAACTGTATGAGGGTACTCTACCAGCTCTACCGATCAGAGTTGGTCTGAGGAAATGTGACGGAAAGGGACTATTTGATGGGTGGCTTCGGACTGTACAGTTCCTTCAGCTGAAGTATGTTTTCATGCTTCGGGCGATAGGATTGGTGAGTCAATGGCAGCTTGAGGGATCCTGTGCTTGAGGTGTTGATGCTGCGGACTATCCAGATGTGCTAGCTCGCTACATCAATGACCATGCAACTAAGCAGCAAGCAGCCTGAGGGAGAAGGTAGACGAATGGTGCTCATCCTGCCAAAGCAGCTGAGCACGATGCAGTTTCTTCTTGATCAGTTGATGTTTGAGGCGGTCTCCTAGTTGAAGAGTAAAGAAATATAAAGAATGAGATTTGCTGGGAGAAAGATGGAAGAGGATGGAAAAGGATGGAGAAGGATGGACGAGGTAGATTTGGATGTCGACGCGGAACTCAATGGCAGAAACGATTCTGACTTAAAGCACCACACTGTACACGATGAGCAGCTTCTGAGGCCGATCACTCCAAGCACAATGTGAAGTTTCTCAAGCTGAAGAGGTGAAGGGAGTCCCAGAGTCACAGAGTCACAGCGTCACCGACGCCACGGGAGAAGCTGTTGTGGAACGCCAGGGAGCGTCGAGCTTTAGCCATCGCTCTTCGACAGATCAGCTGCGGTGAAGAGATCTACGCATTCTATGGGGAAGGCTACTGGAGAGCTCGTGTGACACCAAGATGTGCAATGCTTGTAGCTAAAGTCATTGAAGATCAGTGGATTTCTCACACATCCAACGTAGCCAGTGCAATGCTTGTAGCTAAATCATAGCCGCGCAGGGGCCCAGCATAGCACGGCTATGTTGGATGCGTTTGCCCCGCTTCAGCAGACTCTCAAGGCGTTGGATCTGCTGACTGCCAAGGCCATGGGGATGCCTCGTGTGCTTCGGGCCTGGGTCCCTGGATGGGCACGCAACGGCACCAAACGGCGATGGGCAGCTTCCAGATCCATCGGATCCTTCGGATCCTTTGGGTTGATTTCAATGGTGCAAACTGCCATCATTTGCATGCTTTGGTCACTTTGTTCCAGCATTTCCTTGCATTTCTTTGAGTTTTTAGATGTTTCGAGTATTTCTGGCCACTTGTGTCACTCGCATTTCCGGCAAGCTGGGCTCCGGGTAGGATCAGGGAAGACAACTTGGAGTGTTGGCAGATGAGATTCTTGAAATTCTTGAAATGGACTATGACAATCCTGCCTAGACCAGTTCCGTGTGCACGCATGCAAATATGGATCGTTTTCATTCATTTTCCGTCTCAGTATAACTCTTGGCTAAATAAATTCACACATCAGTAAACAAACAAAAAACAAATTGGATGATAATCAAAAATGAATAAATCAATGAATCGATAAATGGATATATATATATATATAATATATATAATATACATGGGCCACCTGCTCGCCCTCAGCCCAGCTGAACCTTCGAGATGGCGATTGAAAAAAATATACATATACCTGAGCATGCACACACACAACATCTTGCGTATGCAAAGCCATCAAGCCGGGAAGGTTTTGACGGCTCTTTTGTTTGCTGCAAGCTTTGGCACGACCACACTGCAACCACGAATGCTCGGCCGAGTTCGTGGTCGAAGAATTGGCATAGCCAGCAGAACCAGGGGATTGGCAACGGGTAACGTCATCCAAGTGACCTAAGGGCATCTCAACAGCCATGAAAATATGCCGTTGGACGAGCAGTTCGACACGCAGCTGAGAACTTGGTCGCAGCCATGGAGCCGCAGGACTTGTCTGCTGCGGAGCTGGAGGACAGGAAAGTTTGAGGGGCAGAAAGTTGGGAAGTTGGATAAACTTGGGAAGTTGAGCGGCTGGAAGATTCCTACTCTTGAGACGCGGCGGTGCATTTTGAGTCAGGCTTATATATGGCTGAATCAGGAGGAAGCACTCAGTAAAAAGTTGTTGCTTGTAGTCCTCTTAAGGCTGCCAGAGTCAGAAAAGGATTCGATTTGATGCGATTTGATGCGATTTGTATGTGCTGTGACGGGCTCATCCTGGGAGGCTTTACTGAGTGAGCTCCTCGGTAAGTACAAAGATGACACCTTTCAACGATCCTTGCGGGAGGCGAGTCATCAAAAAGTGGGTACTGTGGAAGCGTGGTAGTGAGAGGTGGTACAACATGATGCGGCTGCAGGCTTATGATAGCTGTGCTCGGAAGAAGATTGGCTTACAAGCCGCTTTGGGGCCGTTGGTTCTCTCTGTGCAGAAGCCTGTGCTAGAGCCTGTGCTGCACGGAATGCACTCCTGGATTTGCTTGCCTCACCGTGCTCTTCGAGTTCTGAGAATCTAAGCGTTTTCAGGGTTTCTTGGGGTTTCTTCGCTTATGCTGTCTGAGGAAAAATATGGTTTGCCTGCGAATGCGCAGGGAGTGGACCTCATGAAGCATGCAGTGCAGAGACGTGCCTGGCTGACAGCGGGCAAGGTGCTGCTTTGTTCATCCCCTTCATCACGGCTAATAGAAACAGGAGACCGTGCCAGGTGATGCCAGGTGACAAGAAGAGAAAGAGGAAAGAGGTAGTGGGAGAAGAGAAAGAGAAGAGAAGAGAGAGAGTGAGAGAAGAGAGAGAAGAGAGAGAAAATATTTCTCAAGTCAAAACTTAGAGAATGGGCTGCACCATTTCGGTGGGCCTGGGCCTGCCATCGTGCTTAAGGCTTAAGCTGAAGCCATGCTCAGGAATTTGTGAAGGCTCCGACAAACTGGAAGACTTGGCAAATAAAGCCCGGGAGGCCACGAAGCAGATGAACCCCAAAAGTGTTAGGTGCAGGTGTCAACCATGTAACAATTTGCAACCATGGTTCGTGCAGGTTGTAGATGTTCATAGTCCCATCATTAGTAACGATAGTCTAGTCTAGCGCCATTAGTTCATCATCAGTCCCTCCCATTATTCGTGAAGTTATAGACATTGGAAGCCAGCACTAGCCATGACATGCCCATGGTGAACTCCCCCTGCCTCTGCTTCCGCCAAGCGGTGCTCCAGGCCCTGGGAATCGAACAGCTCCCGAAGCGCCACGCCACAGCTGAAGAGCAGCTGCAGCGCGGAGCTGACGACACGGCCGGGGGGTAGGGCTCAGGGTTGCAGCATCGCAGGATCTCAGTTTCTTCGAGGTTCTTGGCCCACAGAATAAGAAGGAAAAGAATGTAACAAACATAGATAGATAGATAGATAGATAGATAGATAGATAGATAGATAGATTAGATTAGTTAGATAGATAGATAGATAGATAGATAGATAGATAGATAGATAGATTAGATTAGATTAGATTAGATTAGATTAGATTAGATAGATAGATAGATAGATAGATAGATAGATAGATAGATAGATCGATAGATAGATAGATAGATAGATAGATAGATAAGATTCTAGAACCCCGAAGAATAACCAAGTCAACTTTTTCCTCAAAAGAGTTTGAAGGTTTTGAGAAACGGGCTCGAAAGTATCCAAAGGTCAGTCTTAACCACGGAGACCCCAAAGCTCTGGCCGCGAGGCAGCAAAGTTTGCCGGCGATGCGCAAGCGCAGCTGTTGCAGCAGTGTGCTTCAATGCTGGAGCAAGCTGCATCCAAAGGTGGGGGAACCGGGCACCGTCACAGCCGCGATCTGTGCCCCTTCGCATGTGTTGAAGGCGCCATCCCTGCAGCTTCGACGGAGTTCTTGCAAGAGCTCCTGGCAAGTAGCACCTCTGTGCCCTCGATTCTATGCTTGTTCAGGCCGTGGGTTGCGTGGTTGCTGGTTGCGTGGGCGCCAGGGCTGGCAGGGCTGCCAGGGGGGAACCACGGGGACTGCTCTGCGAGGATGGCTCAGCTGGGCATTCATGTCACTTTGCTTCGGGGCCTCGACTTGCCCACAGAAGCCCCTTGGCGCAGCGCTGGGGATCCCGAATGGATCCAATCATGAAAGAAGATGAAAGCAATATTATGTTAGAAAGTGAATGAAATCATATTATAAAGTTACAAGTCTTTTTGATTTGAAAAATCTCCCAACAGTTCGAGAATGATGCGCAGTGGGGACATGTGACGACTGCCATCTATCGCAGCAGTCCTTCTTTCATTCATGACGTGGGTGCGGTCACCACTGGACTGCCGAGGTAAAAGTGTTGCATGACTTGCCCTCGGCCGAAGACTTCTTCACTCACTACGTCTTGACGGGGACGCCCCTGGAGCCCCGGCCAATTGAGTCAGGTTGAGTTGGTTGGCCAGTTGCATCTTTGGTTCTTTCGCGCGGTTTGGGTTAAGAGATGTTAAGAGTTCAACATAGTTCAACTCTGTAGTTCACAGTTTCTAAGTCAAAGCAGCTAATGGGCATTGACTACAGCAGTCAAAGCAGTTCTCAACCTCAGCAGTTCTAACAGTTAGAGGTTTTGTATTGCTGAGGTCATTCGGAGGGCATTCCCGCCCGACCGATTTCAACCTGCTGAGTCGTTGCCAGACTTCAACTTTTTGAGGAGAAAGTGCAGCCACCGCCGAGTCCAAGACTGAGTCATACGCGTGGGGTCTAATGTTTGCATTTTGGAGTTTCGCTTTTGAAAGTCTCGTAAAGTCAAGACTTCGAAGGGTGAAAAGATGTGAAAAGGAAATCAAAGGAGAAGATAACAAGGAAGAAAGGATAAGAAGAAAGGATAAGAAGGAAGATAACAAGGAAGATAACAACGAAGATAAAGGAAGGCCAGGGAAAGAAATGGAGGCCAAGTCTTCAGCATGAGGTGCTGGTGAAAAGCCTTGGCTTCAAGGATGGAGCTGGCCGGCAGCAGTTCATGACAGACCCAGCTCCCTCCTCAGCGCACTTCGAGTGACTGGAAATCCATTAGAAATCCCATGCTGAAGACATCATTCAGAATCGGGGATATGACATGAATAATTTATATCACATAAATTTGCATACCTTCGTTTCTTCTCCCTATCAATCCCTTGCTATCTCTAGATGCTCATCGCTGAAGAGTTCAGCAAACGGCGAGAGAATCAGCTCTGGAGTTACCCCATGGAATGACCCACGAGATCACCACTGAGGAACTGAAGCTGCCGTTTGCTGCCTATTTGGATGCCGTCGAAGCCTGTGAGCGAGGCGGGTGCAGAGGTTTGGGATGCTGACGGGTGATTTTGAAACGAACGAAGTTGTTACTTAAACAGGTACACACACATTGATATTGCAAATAAATAAAGAAATATATCTATATCTATATCTATATATATATATATATATATTGGTTAAAGTAGTTTTGATGTGTTCATGAATCACAAGAACGAAGGTGTTTTATTTTTCCAAGGTGAAGGTATATGTTATCACGCTAACTTTTGCACGACAAGATATGTTGGACGTGGGTTGCTGATGGATGCTGATGGCCTATTTGACCCCTGCCCTTCGTATTTGACCGCTATTAACTAGAATTGGCCGTTGTTGAAGGCGATGAATGATGAATCGTCATCAATCATCACAAGCCATTCTGAAATATTTCCTCAATGATGACCACGGCTTCATGACCAAACCATCATGATCATTCGTAGGATTCAGAACCATTCATGATCATCATCATGACCATCATCATGACCATCATCACGACCATCATCATGACCTTCGCCATGACCTTCGCCATCTGAAAAAAACACAAGTTACCAATACAACTGCCATGTTGATAACTACCATTAACCACAACAAGTACCATTAGTTACCCACTGCCATCAGCATCATCAGCCCATGCTTCGCTGAGGCGAGCATCCCATGCCCTACTACTTGGGGAAGGTTCCCTTGCAGGCGGAGCTGCCTGAGTTGGCCCAGGAGGTCACGGAGGCAGAAACGAGCCCGCAGCAGGACATGGGGCCAGGGTCACAGAATTGGCCAAGGGATAGGACAAAAGATATGATGAGGATATGATTTATAAAGATGTTACTTGTAAAGATGTGATTTACAACAAAGATATAATAAACATATGAGAAAGATAGAATAGATCCATACTAAAGTGAAAGGTGATGGAACACAAAGTAGTGTTGAGATCTTTTTGCAAGGCTTCTGTACTATGCGTTTTGGGACCCCTGTTGTTTCTTGCATTTGCGTGCGATATGAACCGCGACATGACCCCAAGGACACCTCCCAGTGCATTTCCTGCACTTGATCCCCCGCCCTGCGAAGCAGAGACATCAACACCCTGATTGGACTGCAGCCTCCAGGAGTACCAAAGCTGTTTCGGCGATTTGCTGCCCGAGGGTGTTTTCACCTACTTCGGGTGTGGTCGCAACACCACGTCAGTCCACTACGACGCGCATGAGAAGCATGGCCCACATAGCATGGCCCTTCCAGGATGAGTTTGGAAGTGTTCAGTGCTTTACGACCGATTCAATGGACAACTTTATTTTGTTCACAAGACCTGCGATCCGCAATGAAGTCAACCACTTTTCCAGTGAGTGTAGGCTTGGCAAAGGGCGCTGCGCTGAGGAACCTCATGGTGTGCCTCTGCGGTCAGAAGCGCATATGGCTCTACCCTCCTGGGGATGCACGGTATGTCTATCCTATCTCGAAGGACCTGGCAGAGGCTATGCAGCCAGAGCATTGCGATGGTTTGAAGTCGGGCAATTTCTGATGGTCAGTGACAGTCAATGATGGTTGATGATTTTCAATTGTGTTGCAGTAATGAGGGAGTGAGTGAGTGAGTGAGTGAGTGAGCGAAGTGAGAGAGTGAGAGAGACAAAGAGAAAGAAAGAGAGAGGAAGAGTGAGAGGAAGAGTGAGAGGAAGAGGGAGAGGAAGAGTGAGAGGAAGAGTGAGAGGAAGAGTGAGAGGAAGAGTGAGAGAAAAAGTGGGAGGAAGAGTGAGAGGAAGAGTGAGAGGAAGAGTGCGAGTGAGAGGAAGAGTGAGGGGGAGAAAAAGAAAGGAAACAATGGAAAAACAAGGAAGGACAGAAATAAAGAAAGAGAAATGGAAGAGAAAGGAAGAAAAACAGAGAGGAAGAAGGAAAGAAGGAGAAACAGAGAGAAGGAGAAGAACGAGAGAGAAGGAGAAGAACCAAAAAGGAAGGATTAAAATTAAACAGGGGAGATATTGTAGATAGATAGAGAGCTAGTTAGGTAGGTAGGTAGGTCGATAGATAGATAGATAGAAAGAAAGAAAGAAAGAAAGAGAGAAAGAGAGAAAGAGAGAAGACCCAGTGACAGTTGCGAAGTCTCCAGGACCGCGGTGCCAGCATGGATTTCAGCCGGTCCTCGATTCTGCCATTTCGGAGCTTCAAGGAGCTTTTGATGAGTCCACCTGCTTTGCTGCGATCACTGTTGAGCATTTGGGAGTAGCGTGCTCTGATATTTTTGGCAAGGTGGCACTCTGACATTTCACAGGCCATTTGTAGATTCGGAGACAGATGGATGGATGGATGGATGGATGGATGGATGGATGGATGGATGGATGGATGGATGGATGGATGGATGGATGGATGGATGATGGATTGATGGATGGATGGATGGATGGATGGATGGATGGATGGATGGATGGATGGATGGATGGATGGATGGATGGATGGATGGATGGATGTAGATACAGTAGATAGATAGAGAGATAGACATGATATAGTATTATATTGGCATTGAATGTGTGAATTGCTTCCAGCATTCCATGGCATGAGAGTGGCATGTCACATATACATGTGTGGCCTGCGGCTTAAGTGGGAGGGTTCATTGGATCCAACGCGCTACGCCATAAAAGATCTGTGCTGTTGCATTGCAGCTTCATTTGTGCAGCTGACTTCGTGGGCAGCTTTGGTGGTTTCGCTACCAACTCTTGTTGTTGGCAGCGGAGTCTGTGTGGCTCCCTTTGTCGATTGAGTGATGCCCCCTGGCAATGGGGGAGGGAGTGGCTCTAGAGGTCCAGGGCAATCTGCGGCCGCGAATGGGCCAGGCGCCGAGCAAGCTGGTGTCAACACTTCTCGTCTGGACAACTTGGTCCCGACGTTTAGCAACCAGATGTCGGACTACAGAGAGTTTCGCAAACGATGTGAAATCTATAGGAAGAAGATGGAACTGGGAAATCGTGGATCAGAAGTGGTCTACAACTTGGTCACCCTCATGGTCGGCAAGGCATGGGACTTGGTCGAAGACATGAAGATCGAAGACATGGGCAAGTCCGATGCTTACGAACAGCTCTTCTCTCGACTGGACAAAGGGTTCAAATATGACCCCTTGACAGAGCTGCCAGACGACTTTGAGCAGTTCTTCGTTCGATTGCAGCGCCGTGCCAACCAGACGCTCCAAGAGTACATGAACGACTACACACGAGCCGAACGAAGACTGGAGATGACGCATCAGGTGAAGCTTCCGGACAAAGTGAAAGCCTGGTGGTTCCTTCGCAAAAGTGGGATCACCAAGGAACAGCGTCAGTTGATTCTGACGAACACTGGCATTGAGGGGCTCCAGGTGGCGGAAGTCATGAAGTCGATGAGCTTTATCTTGGGCCAGGACTCGAAGCTGGATTCTTCGCCGAGCAGATGGAGTCGGGCGAATCAAAAGGACCAGGCGTACTATTACGATGATGAGCCCTACTACGAGTGGACGCCTGGTGATGATTCCGTCTCGATGGACACTGCATCGATCATGCTCCAGGATGAGATCTTCGCAGCGAACGAGGAATGGTATGACGAGGAGCAAGACTACTTCGATGACTCACTGTTCCCTGACCAAGAGAACGTCTATGATGTGGAAGAATACGACGAGGTGTTCGCGAACTACATGGACGCCAAGTCAAAGATGAACGCCCTTCGCACCTCTCGTGGGTTTTACCCAGTGGTGGCGATGATGCCAACGAGTACCCCCTCGCAGCCTACAGGGCATGGGAAAAGAGGACGTGGCAAAGGGAAAGGAGGCAAGTCTCCAAAGGGCCGAACGTCACCGTCTTCGTCAAAAGGCGGTGGGAAGCCTCCAAATCCAAAAGCACGAGCTGCAGCCGCAATGGGTGGAGCTGGTCGTCAACTATGCCTCCGATGCGGCAATGCTGGGCATTGGGCTCGTAACTGCCCTATGCCTCCGAGTGGCGACAAGAAGCGGAAGATGGACTCTGATGATGCGAACATCAACATGGCCGCTTCCACCTTCGACATCGAGGGCGATGACAATGACTATGTCGGTGACGACACAGCCGTTCAAGATGGTGGTGCAGCATCAGTGCTGGGGTCCGCGTTCCAAATCAAGAAGTACCTGAGATTTCTTCTGGAACATGGATTCAATATCCATGAGATTCCCATGTTCAGTTGCGAGAAAGGGTTCAAGTATGGCAACTCGATGAAGGAGACAACTAAGCAATGCATCGTTCTGCCTCTCTTCGTGGGCAACAAGCGCATTGATGTCCTCACGTACATCATCCAAGGTGAGGCTCCCATTCTGGTGGGCAGACCGTTGTTGGAACAACTTGGGCTGGTGGTGAACTACCGGGAGAAGACTATGCACTGGCCTGCTGCCGACTGGGAACCTATGTCCATTGGAGCTCGTGGAGAATATCTCCTACACCTTGGGAAGGACATCAAGAGCTGTCTTGGAAATGAACCAGATCAAGTGCTGGTTCCTGAAGATGCAGAAGGTCACATCAGCGAACCGATCAAGGACGGCATCAAGCAGCTGCTGGATGAAATGTTGCACGCCGAGGGCATCCACGAGGTGTCCCCTATCGACAAGGAAGTCCGCGTGACTGACACACGCCGTGATGGCGGTACCTATGAGCAGAAGGAGGACACCGGCAAGACGAAGCGACTCACGGGCTTTGCACTCAGGAAGATGGAGAGGCAAGCCGAAGAAGAGTGCAAGAAGCTTGACAAGGTGCTCAGCATCAGCTCGACCATCACCAAGACAACCAAGATGAAGGTGGTGTGGGAAGTCTTTGCTGGTGCTGGAAGAACGACAAAACACCTTGCCAAGTACCCTCACGTCATGACCGAAATCTTCTCTCTGCAAACTGGGTGGGATTTCACTTTGGCATCCCACAGAACACAGTTTCTACAGAGGCTTCGCGATGAGGAGCCAGATGAGGTTCTGATGGCTCCCATGTGCCGATTGTGGTCCCCGTTACAGGAGCTCAACATTGCCCAGTCCGAGGAGTACAAGGCCAAGCTAGTGGAAGAGCGCAAACAGAATCACGACACAATTCTCACGATGTGCTCGGTGGCATTCCAAGAACAATCTCGACACCATCGACATGCACACATCGAACATCCTTGGCCAAGTCGTGCATGGCAGACATGGGCATTCTCCTGCTTGGAGGAACTATGCTATGATGCCTATGTGGACCAATGCATGTATGGCCTTGTTCTGCCGGACAAGTATGGTCAGGAGGGTCCCTCAAAGAAACCCGCACGGTTCAGAACCACCAAGAAGATCCTGGCCGATGAGTTGAACAAGAAGTGTGATGGCCTCCACATTCATGTACCGATCGAAGGCAATGCTCCTGGTGGCCAGAAACGTAGTGTGATGGCAGAAAGTTATCCAGATCCCCTTGCAAAGAAGCTGGCTCAACTCATGCAATGTGAAGAGTACTCTGATATCTACGCCGCTGAGGACGAAGATGCAGAGATGAATGAGCCGGAGGGTGACCCTGCCGAGGAGGACATTTTCGGTGATGACGGAATCCTTGCGGATGAGCAGATGCCGGAAGATGAACAGATGCCTGAGAATAACATCGCTTCACCGAATGCCAA
>VSDK01027192.1:224150-259860 GCA_009767595.1 Symbiodinium kawagutii | reverse complement strand
TGGATGGATGGATGGATGGATGGATGGATGGATGGATGGATGGATGGATGGATGGATGGATGGATGGATGGATGGATGGATGGATGTAGATACAGTAGATAGATAGAGAGATAGACATGATATAGTATTATATTGGCATTGAATGTGTGAATTGCTTCCAGCATTCCATGGCATGAGAGTGGCATGTCACATATACATGTGTGGCCTGCGGCTTAAGTGGGAGGGTTCATTGGATCCAACGCGCTACGCCATAAAAGATCTGTGCTGTTGCATTGCAGCTTCATTTGTGCAGCTGACTTCGTGGGCAGCTTTGGTGGTTTCGCTACCAACTCTTGTTGAATGTATTTACAAATGCTTTTCTATACAGATGCTAGGTTTGCCATATTGTATTTTTCACATACATACTTATATACCAACATGCAAAAACATACATAGGATATATTTATGTTTTTTATTTCTCCCCACTGGCTCCTTTCACGACCATTTACGAAGGAGCTTGAGCCGGCAGATCAAGGCCGATATCCTCTGTTGCAGCGAGCCGCTGGTCCACTGGAGGTAAGCCTCGAGAAGGGTGACCTCTTCTACTTGCCCAGCGCGTGGTGGCACTGCGTCGCCCTGCTGATTTCTTTGCTGAAAATGACCGGAGGTTGATCACAGAATGTGTGAATAATTGGTGTTCTTCGAAATTGATTTTATTATTGCTTGGGATGGCGATGGAGAGAGGGAGATATGTATATGTATATACCAATAAATAAATAAATAAATAAATAACTAAATATACAAATATATATATAGAGGTATGTAATTATAATATGTCCGTGTACATCTGCAGAAAGATCGACAGATATGCATGTGAGAAAACAATGTGTGAATTGCTCTTTTACCGTTATGCTTGTTAGATTTACTTTTTTTTCATCCTTTTTTTTTGGGGGGGTTGTGAGACATTGGCCAGATGGGTGTGACCCTTCTAAGGTGGAAGGTTCAGAGGATCGAAACATCATCCTCAACTGGTGGTTCGCCATGCATCCTGAGAAGAAGCAACAGGCCTTTCAAGCCAAAAGAGCCTGCGGTGGTTACGCGGCCTAGGGGAAGCGATTTGCAAGACAATAGGCCTGCAACTGACCGGACCGGAGCTGGCGGAATCGGCAAAAAAGATTGGAAACACTTTACTTTGAATTTATTATTCACGCCTGGCCGACTGTTCCAAGTTGCAAAGGTTGGTGACATGCTTGATGATAGTTCATTTGGCCACAAGCATTGCTTTGAAACACCGAGGCCGACGAATGGTATGGCCAAAGAAGGCTGAGTGAGAGTTCTTGTCCGTGAGCCTTTGTTTCTATTTTTCTGTGTTTTGTTTTGACTGTTGGCCAAAGGTGTGAGAAGCAAACACCTCGGCTAGTGAGAAATTCTCAGTTCTGGTTCTTGTCAAATATTCAGCTGAGTCATATGCGACTACCCCTGGAATTTGTGCAGCTCTGCCACCCCATGTGAGGGGTTGCAAATGGTAGCACCTCAGTGGTCGGTGACATCAGTGCTCTCTTTTGAAGCAGTGCCGAACAGTGAACGCCTTGCGGTTCTCAGCGATGTCACTACCTTCTGACAGTATCCACGTGTGTGATGCTTCACAAGGCATGTGCTGCTGCCGAATTGTTTTAAGACTGAGACAAACCAAGCGGAACCCAGGATTCGCATTCCACACACAGTCCGCCAGGATGAAATGAACATGAATCCGGCAAAACAATGCAAACAATGAATTGGTAGTAAGATTCGGTTGCGTCATCCTGTGACCCTGAGTCCAGACCAGACTCTGTGGCCATATCTTCAAATTGAGAACCTCCGAATAACATTTTCAACATATCTCCAAATATCTACAATTCTGTGCTCCGGGGTTTGGCTCGCATCGATTTCCTGCTTTTCATTCTCGTATTTCGTCCCTGGAGCCAAAGTGCCAAGATGGCAGAGAAAGAGGCAGAGTGATGGTCAGAAGCACTTGGGTCTTCCGCCGCACTGCTTGGAATTGGTAGCTCAAGAGGGATTATTGGTGCTTATAGGCCCTTGTAGAAAGGCGAATGCTTCCCTTTTTTATATTGTCAAACTTATTGCATTTGCATCAGTATGTTCACGGCCCTTTGTAGTGTTTGGACGTGTGTTCTACGAAGTCCAGACAGAGCCATTTGATTTGCAAGCAACATCTTCCTCAAAGCTGGACAAGCACAGCCATGTCAAATCTTCCAGCACATCACAAGCCTCATATTTGGGACTTCAATTTTTTAGCCCCCATGCAGCAGATTTCCGATTTCCATTTCGCTCTTTCCCACCACTCACTTCACAGCAACAGAAAGTACACATGTATCATGATGGAATTGAACTAAGGAATAGCGTTCATTCCGCGAACAGATACACCCTCACATGCCGACAATTCCAGCGGAATGGGAGCTGGGAAAAGCACCTTGGTTGGACAGTTCCAGGAAATACAGGCTGCTCTTGCGGCCTTTGGAACCCGAGCAGCCGCAACAAGTCGGAACTTTTGACTGGTGATGTGGACAGTGGCAACACGTGGCAACAACATTCATAGATGGTTCACCAATTGCTCATCACTTTTGAATTTACATCGCTCATCACCCACTGCTTATGACATCATGAGCCACTGCAAGTTGAAGGCAACATTGCCCACAGACCCTGGCAGCTGCCGCTGTGCCAAGGTGTTTGCAAAATTGATGAGGCATTGACTGTGCTGAAGGGCCCCCCAAGGGTCTCCCCAAGAGTCCCCCAAGGGTCTCCCAGCTGAGAGCAGTGACAGAGGGACCAGTTCCACGAACACCTCCTGAAAATTGACCGAGTCTTGTCCTCACCGCCATGGTCAGGGCTTCTTCATTTGTGGCGTTGATGCGCTGAAAGATGACGAGTGGCTCAAGAAACTAGGCCCGTTACTCAGATGTCGGTGGCAGCGATGCAGTGATCGTCGCACCTTTCTACTCGAGGCATCAAGTGCATCTTGAACGCTGCGAAGGAGGAGTTATACTCGGGGATGGGAATAGTGCCCTGGCAGCACCCCTCGAGACAACGTACCGGGTAAAAAAGCTGCATGCTACAAGATGTTCCACAATTCATTTGTATTCATTCAGCGATGGTAGAAATTCCTCTAATGCCGAGGAGATTGCCGAGATGGATGACCCCATCAAGAAGAACAACCTGCTTCGTCAGCGAGTCGGACGGGCTGCTTTGAACTATGTGATGCGACTTCATCGAAATCTGGGACATCCTTCAGCACTGGTCCTGCGCAACATGCTGGAGGAGGTGCAGGCAACGGATACTGTGATTGAAGCTGCCAAGGAGTACCTTTGCCCTGAGTGTTTCATTCGACAAGGTCCTTCAGGAGTTCCTCCCGCTGCTGGCCTCACAGCCAGAGTCTTTGGTGAGAGGTTGATGGCCGATACTGCATGGGTTGACACTGATGAAGGAAGAGTTTGTGTGATGACGATGATGGATCAGGCAACCCGGTATGTGGCATTGAGGATCATGAAAAGTGAGCAGTCGGTCGACCTGGTGAAGGGACTTGAAAGAGGAAGGGTGAAGCACTTTGGATGCCCGAAGTATCTTCGCATCGACGAGGGCAAAGGTTGGGCTGCCAACTACTTGCGTGAATGGTGCTCGGAACACAACATCATCTTGGAGATTGCTCCAGCTGAAGCACACAACTGGATTGGATCGATCGAGCGCAAACACCAGGTAGTTCGCCGCTCCTTAGAGATGTACATGCAGGAGCGTGGGAGAAAGGACAAGCAGACCCTCCTTGAGGCCGCCATCTTTTGTCCTGGTCAGATCAATGCCTTGAGTCAAACGAGGGGATTCTCGCCAGCACAATGGGTACTGGGGCGGTCACCAGCAGACACGTTCAGTTTGACATCAAGCCTCTTCAATCCTGGCTTGTCACCCATGAATGATCCACTGGACTTCAACCAGGTGCAAGCGAAACGACTTGCAGCGAAGATGGCTTTTGTCAAGGCAGACACCGACTCTAGACTGCGACGTGCTATGAACCAGAACTATCGCCGGATGAAATATCGCATTGTGGTTGGACAACTATGCTACTACTGGCGCATCCAGAGGTCTGGAATCCTGCAGAAGAACAAGTGGCGCGGTCCAGCACGCTGTGTTGCCGAGGAGAAAGATGATGAAGGCAAACAGCTGGTGCTTTGGTTGGTGCACGGTACATCCCTCTTGAGATGTGCACCCCACCAGGTTCGACCTCTGGTGACTGATGCTGACATGGAGCGCCCAGTGAATGCACATGCCGCATTGGAAGATTTGAAGGCACTGCGTGCGAGAAGCACCACTCAGTTCAAGGACGTTGTGATTCCGGAGGAGGCAGAGCTTGAGGACATGATGGGCGATGGTGACTATGAACCATCTCTTGCTCCAGATGATGAACCTGGAAATGGGGAGGAAAAGATGTCAGAGGCAGCAATGCCTGGAGCAGTGCTGATGTACCAGCGAGCCCATCGTGAATTGTCAGGTGCAGAAGCCCCAAGGCCTCCAATGTCCACGTCGACTGAGGTTCCAGAGTGTCCACCAGACAGTGAACTTGAAGATGAAGTGAAGCAGGAATCAGTTGCAAGTCCCAGGCAACCGCGTGAGAAAAGAGCGAGAACAGAGAAGACAGCAGACAACACACCTGTCCCTATCAGCGATGATGAGCTCTTTGTCGATGAGGCTTACATTGCAGAGATGGATCAACGGCATCTTCCTACTGGATGGGTCCTCGTGAATGGTGAGTTTGAATTTGATGAAGCATGGATGGCTGAGACCAACATGCGCAACATGACGTTGGAAGAGAAGGAGTTGATGATCCAAGCAAAGCAGAAGGAACTTCGATCGTACTTTGACAATGAGGTTTGGGAGTTCACCGAGCTGGGCAATGAGCATGCTGATCGGGTGGTGACTGCGAGATGGGTGTTGGTGTGGAAGCCTCCTGAAGATGGATCCACACAACGACGTGCGAAGGCCAGATTGGTGCTCAGAGGCTTCCAGGACCCAGACGTCTACACCCTGGAGAAAGCCTCGCCCACGGCCAACAAGAATTCCAAGATGATCCTGTTGGCGCTATCCCCTGTGCTTGGTTGGACGATTCTATGTGGAGATGTTCGCGCAGCCTTTCTTTCGGGTTCAACATTCGACAGGCTGATCATCGTTCGACTCCCATCCGACTGCAGTGCTATGTTGGGATGCTCAGGACCAACTCACATGAAGATGCGGAAATCAGCATACGGACTGAGCGATGCACCACTGCTATGGTGGACAGAAGCCGACCGACGATTGCGAACGTTGAAGCTGAAACGTCACAAGCTGGACAAGTGCGCCTACATGATCTACAACCTACAGAATGAGTTGGTTGGCCTTGTGATCTTGCACGTTGATGACATCTTGATGGGCATCAATATGGCTGACTCCTATGCGGTTGAGACACTGGGAAAGATCAAGAATGCCTTTGACTTCGGCAAGTGGCAAAAGCTCACCCACAAAGAGCACATCATCTACTGCGGAGGTCGCATTAGTCTCATTGGAGATGAAGTGACTCTGGACTTTGAGAACTACATGAAGAAGGTGATGCCAGTCACAATCCAGAAGAACCGGAACAAGGATGATGCTCTGACAAGTTCCGAAGTGTCGAAGGCAAGGGCACTGATCGGTGCTCTTCAATGGCCAGCCGGCCAAGGATGTCCTCACCTGAGTGCATCTACCTCCCTGACTGCCGCCAGTATCAACAAGGCCACAGTAGAACTGTTGATGGAGCTCAACAAGACATTGCGCTTTGGGAAACAAGCAAGCGACTTCAAGATTCGCATGAGAAAAGTGTGCAACGGTCTCCAAGATATGTGCTTCCTCTGCTTCTCTGACGCAGCTTTCAAAGTCAGAGCAGATGCAAGTTCTCAAGGAGGATATGTTGTCGTGATGACATCACGGAAAGCATTGGAAGGTGAGACCGTTCCTTACAGCTTGATCAGTTGGCGCTCATTCAAGCTTCCCAGGATCTGCCGATCGAGCTTGAGCGCAGAAAGTCAAGCATGCGCAAGTGCCTTGGACGAGCTCATGATGGTGAAGGCAATGATTTCCTTGATGATTGATCATGAACAAGACCCTCGTGATCATGCTGTGGCAGCAGATGTTGCCCCAAGTGCCATCATTATCGATGCCAAGGGATTGTATGACAGCCTCAAGAAAGATGGTGTTGGATCGTCAGCCGACAAGCGAGCAGGAATTGAGATACTTTGCTGCAAGGAAGAGATTGCTAGACTGCAAGCTCAGCTGAGATGGGTCAGCAGTGAACGAATGCTGGCCGATGGACTGACGAAATTGTCATCTCGTCAGGCTATGGTGGAGATGCTGAAGAGTGGTTACCTATGTCTGGTGCAGGATGAGAACTACCAGGCAGCGAAGAAGAAGACCAAAGAGGAACGTGCAGCGTCTACTGCCCGTACCTTTGGATACACCAACAGAGTTGCCGCGCAGATAGCGTCAGTGGTAGCACTGAGTTCTACTACCGCAGCGAAAGCAACTGAGGTGACGACTCCAGAGGCGGTGATCCAAATGCATCAAGATGAAGACATTTGTGGCACTATGTCGATGGACTACATGATGCTGTTCACGGCGATGATCGGGCTTTTGAGCATGGTCTACTTGGCCTACCTGTACTTCAAGGCATGGGTAGGACGACCACGCATTCTGACTCAGCTCAACAACTCAGACTGGTTGAAGGTGGCCAATCTTCAATGTGAGAACTCGGACTTGAAGGATGAGCTGGAGAACACCAAGGCGACACTGAAGCAAGTTCGAGATGAACTTCAACGTGTCTGTGCAATCAATGCACAACTATGGGATGACCAGGAGAAGTTGATCTCTCGCAAGATCCACTTCACAGAGATCGGCAAGAGATGGCATACTCGTGAGAACTGCCCTACCTTTTATTCGAGCTCCAGAATCATGTCCAAGGAGGGTATGTGTCAGATCTGCTATGAGGCCATGGAGCGAAGCAAGATCGCATCACCGGCAGATCGAGTTGCCGACACAGCCGAATGAATTCATTTTTTTTGTACTCTCCTCCCCGTGTGAATTGCTTCCAGCATTCCATGGCATGAGAGTGGCATGTCACATATACATGTGTGGCCTGCGGCTTAAGTGGGAGGGTTCATTGGATCCAACGCGCTACGCCATAAAAGATCTGTGCTGTTGCATTGCAGCTTCATTTGTGCAGCTGACTTCGTGGGCAGCTTTGGTGGTTTCGCTACCAACTCTTGTTGAATGTATTTACAAATGCTTTTCTATACAGATGCTAGGTTTGCCATATTGTATTTTTCACATACATACTTATATACCAACATGCAAAAACATACATAGGATATATTTATGTTTTTTATTTCTCCCCACTGGCTCCTTTCACGACCATTTACGAAGGAGCTTGAGCCGGCAGATCAAGGCCGATATCCTCTGTTGCAGCGAGCCGCTGGTCCACTGGAGGTAAGCCTCGAGAAGGGTGACCTCTTCTACTTGCCCAGCGCGTGGTGGCACTGCGTCGCCCTGCTGATTTCTTTGCTGAAAATGACCGGAGGTTGATCACAGAATGTGTGAATAATTGGTGTTCTTCGAAATTGATTTTATTATTGCTTGGGATGGCGATGGAGAGAGGGAGATATGTATATGTATATACCAATAAATAAATAAATAAATAAATAACTAAATATACAAATATATATATAGAGGTATGTAATTATAATATGTCCGTGTACATCTGCAGAAAGATCGACAGATATGCATGTGAGAAAACAATGTGTGAATTGCTCTTTTACCGTTATGCTTGTTAGATTTACTTTTTTTTCATCCTTTTTTTTTGGGGGGGTTGTGAGACATTGGCCAGATGGGTGTGACCCTTCTAAGGTGGAAGGTTCAGAGGATCGAAACATCATCCTCAACTGGTGGTTCGCCATGCATCCTGAGAAGAAGCAACAGGCCTTTCAAGCCAAAAGAGCCTGCGGTGGTTACGCGGCCTAGGGGAAGCGATTTGCAAGACAATAGGCCTGCAACTGACCGGACCGGAGCTGGCGGAATCGGCAAAAAAGATTGGAAACACTTTACTTTGAATTTATTATTCACGCCTGGCCGACTGTTCCAAGTTGCAAAGGTTGGTGACATGCTTGATGATAGTTCATTTGGCCACAAGCATTGCTTTGAAACACCGAGGCCGACGAATGGTATGGCCAAAGAAGGCTGAGTGAGAGTTCTTGTCCGTGAGCCTTTGTTTCTATTTTTCTGTGTTTTGTTTTGACTGTTGGCCAAAGGTGTGAGAAGCAAACACCTCGGCTAGTGAGAAATTCTCAGTTCTGGTTCTTGTCAAATATTCAGCTGAGTCATATGCGACTACCCCTGGAATTTGTGCAGCTCTGCCACCCCATGTGAGGGGTTGCAAATGGTAGCACCTCAGTGGTCGGTGACATCAGTGCTCTCTTTTGAAGCAGTGCCGAACAGTGAACGCCTTGCGGTTCTCAGCGATGTCACTACCTTCTGACAGTATCCACGTGTGTGATGCTTCACAAGGCATGTGCTGCTGCCGAATTGTTTTAAGACTGAGACAAACCAAGCGGAACCCAGGATTCGCATTCCACACACAGTCCGCCAGGATGAAATGAACATGAATCCGGCAAAACAATGCAAACAATGAATTGGTAGTAAGATTCGGTTGCGTCATCCTGTGACCCTGAGTCCAGACCAGACTCTGTGGCCATATCTTCAAATTGAGAACCTCCGAATAACATTTTCAACATATCTCCAAATATCTACAATTCTGTGCTCCGGGGTTTGGCTCGCATCGATTTCCTGCTTTTCATTCTCGTATTTCGTCCCTGGAGCCAAAGTGCCAAGATGGCAGAGAAAGAGGCAGAGTGATGGTCAGAAGCACTTGGGTCTTCCGCCGCACTGCTTGGAATTGGTAGCTCAAGAGGGATTATTGGTGCTTATAGGCCCTTGTAGAAAGGCGAATGCTTCCCTTTTTTATATTGTCAAACTTATTGCATTTGCATCAGTATGTTCACGGCCCTTTGTAGTGTTTGGACGTGTGTTCTACGAAGTCCAGACAGAGCCATTTGATTTGCAAGCAACATCTTCCTCAAAGCTGGACAAGCACAGCCATGTCAAATCTTCCAGCACATCACAAGCCTCATATTTGGGACTTCAATTTTTTAGCCCCCATGCAGCAGATTTCCGATTTCCATTTCGCTCTTTCCCACCACTCACTTCACAGCAACAGAAAGTACACATGTATCATGATGGAATTGAACTAAGGAATAGCGTTCATTCCGCGAACAGATACACCCTCACATGCCGACAATTCCAGCGGAATGGGAGCTGGGAAAAGCACCTTGGTTGGACAGTTCCAGGAAATACAGGCTGCTCTTGCGGCCTTTGGAACCCGAGCAGCCGCAACAAGTCGGAACTTTTGACTGGTGATGTGGACAGTGGCAACACGTGGCAACAACATTCATAGATGGTTCACCAATTGCTCATCACTTTTGAATTTACATCGCTCATCACCCACTGCTTATGACATCATGAGCCACTGCAAGTTGAAGGCAACATTGCCCACAGACCCTGGCAGCTGCCGCTGTGCCAAGGTGTTTGCAAAATTGATGAGGCATTGACTGTGCTGAAGGGCCCCCCAAGGGTCTCCCCAAGAGTCCCCCAAGGGTCTCCCAGCTGAGAGCAGTGACAGAGGGACCAGTTCCACGAACACCTCCTGAAAATTGACCGAGTCTTGTCCTCACCGCCATGGTCAGGGCTTCTTCATTTGTGGCGTTGATGCGCTGAAAGATGACGAGTGGCTCAAGAAACTAGGCCCGTTACTCAGATGTCGGTGGCAGCGATGCAGTGATCGTCGCACCTTTCTACTCGAGGCATCAAGTGCATCTTGAACGCTGCGAAGGAGGAGTTATACTCGGGGATGGGAATAGTGCCCTGGCAGCACCCCTCGAGACAACGTACCGGGTAAAAAAGCTGCATGCTACAAGATGTTCCACAATTCATTTGTATTCATTCAGCGATGGTAGAAATTCCTCTGTCAACCAGCGACACGCCGAGAAACCTACAGAGAGCAAGCTGACCGATCTGCCAAAGAAGTTTGATGTGAAGATAATTGGAGCTGACGATTGCGAAGACTGCAGCTTGCTTAGACAAGAAGTTGGTTTCTTTACAATTTGTCATATGTTTGTTTTTCCTCTCTCTCTCTCTCTCTTCCCTCTCTTTCTCTGTCCCTCCCGGTCAGCAAGAGGCACGTGTGTGAGAGTGAAGAGTTCTGACGGGAGAAAAAAAGCCCTATTATATAGAACACAAACAATTGTAAGAAATCGCAACGGTAAAGAAAGACAGCAGAGAAGAAAGCAAAGAAACTCCATCTGAAGAAAAGGACAAGCAAACATGAAAGAAGAGAAACAAAAGCACAGACACTGACAAAGAGAAGGACCATAGACGAACAAATAATGGACGTGGGTTCGAAACAGACAAGCATAAAAGGTAGGCCAGCAACACAGTGTTCGGCAGTCCTGCTTGTGGCAGTCGAATGGGATGCAATCCATTGCGAATTAAGACTCCGTGCGATGCAGCTTCGGAAAATGTGGAAATCACCAACGCCACTGCTCTGCCTTTTTCCCTTGCCCTTTGCCATTTCTCTTGGAATCAGTTCCACAATCTTCATTTTCAACTGCACGATGGTATGACCCTGGACGATGGCATGTGGACAGGGACACTTGGCACATGACATAGATTGCCAGCAAGGCATAGACTCCGCCACTTTTCATGACGCTGGGTGAAATTGTACCCAGGCAATCTCAGCGTGCACTTCAGAGAAATTGCTGACTTCATAGAGGTCGAACGGTGCAGACAGTGAATCAGACAGAACTTGCCAAAGGCAGAGATACAAAAACGAGCGAAAGCAGGCCTTTCTTCGATGATTTCAAAGTCCATGACGGGGTGCCAAGGGATGCTGGGGCAGGCTGGCAGAGGCAAAGGTGGCGTTGTTGTTCATTGTGCTGCCGGTGTCTCGCGCGCATCCACATCCTGCATGGCGCAACTTGGCAGCAAAGACCCATGATGAAGTGGTCACCATTGCGCACTTCGGGGGTCTTGACTCTTGACTGACAACGTTCGGTTGCCGCCGGTTGCCTTGCCCTCATGTCCTTATGAAGCTTTCCGATCTTCAAGGCGTTGTGTTTTGGCGGTCTGATCTAAGAATACTCCGATAAGAAACTGGGGAGAAATTTCCACACGAACCGTTCTTGCCACCTTAACATCACATAAGCCATGCAGTTCATCAACTACTGCCATGGATTATCGATTTCTAATCAGCAAGTCGAGGTACCTCATGATGAAAGAGCACTGGACTCTCGAAGCTGCCTTTCGTAAGGTGCATTCTGTGAGGCCTGGGGCCCAAGGTTATCAGGTTTCCTAGGAAAAGAGCGGCTTTGAAGCAGTTGCAAGTTGTAGACCAAAGGGCCTGGATCCAAGTTCGGCCCAGTTGCATCAGCGCGGGATTCCTCGATTGCCGTGACACTGCGGGGTTTGGCTCTAGGGCTGTATTGTGGAATGACTAGTTCGGGCACCGCCGTGCGGCCATGGCGATGTAGAGATGGCAGAAGAAAAGAGATCTTCAACACGAAGCGAAATCTCCAGCAAGCGCAGCAAGACCAGCGACCTTTCTGAAAGTGATGAAAGCTCAGAAGCCTCACTGAGGCTTTTTGGCAATGAAGACCAAGAGACTCTGGGCTAAACCGAAAGTCCACAGATGGTGGTATTCACCAAAACACTAGAAATGGCGATGTCTAGTAGAGATTAGTAGGGCAGGAGCAAGCTCTTTGGGGTGGATTTGTAGTTGCCCGGGGAGCCTCATGCATTGTTTCTCTCTTCTTCATTGTGTTTGAAGACTCTGATGTGTATTGATTCAGCCCTCTGCTTTCTTTCTGTTTCATTGGGCCAGCACCCTTTCCCTGCGGCATACTGCTGCAGCAATATTTGCGCTCAGGATTTTTAAGAGACCGCAGCTAGCCTCTGTTGCACAAAAGATTGACCCGGAGCTCAAAACCAAAGGCCGGTTCTTCCAAACCCTTTCTGCTGTTTTGGCTCTCGCGAATTTGGTGCAGTTGGGGCTCGAAGCCGATTACAAGTGCAACATTGGACGTTGTGCGCCGGAGCCCATCTGGGATTTCATGGCCCAGCTCTTCACGATTTTGCCCGTCTTGGAAAATGGCATCCGCCTCGTTGAAGCCAAGCCGAGACGCTTCTTCTGTGGCGAGAAGACCAAGGTCAAATACAAACTCGACGTTGTGAACCTTGGGGCCGCCAGGAAGTTTTACTTTCATTGGGCATGCATGCTAATGAACTGCTAATGCATGCTGTACTATGCTGTACTTGAACGTGAGTTCTCTTTTGTTTTGTGACTCTGTGCGGCGAACGTGCACACACACACACATGCACACGAAGGTGTGTATATATATATATATATATATCTCTCTCTCTCTCTCTGTGTTTCATTGTAAGGCAGTCATGGGATGGACGTGCATGGAAATGCATGGAATGTATGCAGCTGTCCGTGCTGGGCATGATTCTCAATTGGGCACTGAGGAACTGCATAGACACCGTGCTGGTTTTCCTGAGGGTTTTGGACGTATGGATCTTGTCCCTCATGGGCGTAGAATCAGGTCTGCGTTTGGTAAGTGGTTTCCGGATCATCCGCATGGGTCCTGCAGTCCGGCATTGGCAAGCCACCAAAGAAACTTGACATACTTGACGACATGGCAAAGTTTGGTCATTTGGCCCCTCAAGTGTTAGAATTTTACATTGAGCAGACCTGAGCAGGCAAATGATTGCACATTCTTTCCATAAAAAGCAATGTTAGAATGCCCTGGGACAATCTTTCAGAAATTTTGAGTCCATCAAAGATAATTAATGACTGATCCAGTGAATTAGTATCCCAATCTATGATTGGATCCCATCCATCCCATCCCCACTGGTTCTCCGTGGTTCCAAAGCTTAGGAACTCCGAGAGCTGTGGATTGTCATCGGAGCAGTGGCAGAGACAGTGAAAACCTTGTTCTGGGTTGGAGTGATGTTGATTTTTGTGATTTGGATCTTCGGAATTCTCGTCTCCATGTGCCTTGGCTGCCATCCCCTAAAACAGGTCAGTCTCACGAATAAATCGCAAGCCTTGACCTTCTCCGAAGTCAGTCTTCTTTGAGTCCTAAGTCTTACAAATACCAGGACTTAACTTGGGGGTTCTAATATCATGTCCAGCTCGATTCGTCGAGTGGCCCACGTCGTGAAGCTTTGTGGATGGCCGGTGCGCACGAGTGACATGGCGTCGGCGCAAAGCGCTCAGGTCGTTGTTGGATCGACACGGCGATGAGTTCGACTTCACGAGGTCGCAGTGGTCCTTCTCGGATTACTGGGGCAGCGTGCCCCGCAGCGCTTTCTCGCTGTTCCAGGCACTGGGGGATGTGGGGACTGACTTGCTTCGAGGTGGAAGGTGGATGGAAGGTGGATGGAGTGGAGAGGGGGTACAAGGAGCCACGCATACCATGAGTAAGCGTGCCATGGATGGTTTCAGTATCTGTTTCTATCGTTCAAAGAGCGCAGCATGCCAAGCTCATCCAAGTTCCCAAAGTTTGCTACAGAGTTGCGAGCTTGGACCGAATCCCTGTTCTCTAGCAGCGTTGGAAGGTGGGGTAAGATCTTCAAAGCGCGACATTTCAAATGAAAGGTGTGAACCTCACTCCTCAAACCTTGCTGGTACGGAAAATCTCCCAGTCGGCATCTGGGGTTGACCAAATCCATCCAGCTGTGATATAACAAATTTGGAAAACTGAAGCGGCTCCCACCGCTACAACATGCCTCTACAGAATTTCTGAAGGGGCTTCTAGTGAAGTGGTCAGCAAGTAAGAAGGGACCCCAGGCTTGCACCAATTTCTGGTTTTATTTCTTGGAGTAGCAGGAGTGTTTCGACGATGAAGTCATCAAAACCCATAGTTGTACAGTGTGATGGCTCCCTCATTGGTCAAGGACTCAGTTGGATTCCCAGGTCGTCCGATATGAAAAATGATATATAAGTTCCTGGCTTGCCATCACAACCTCCCGAGTTCCTGCGTATCAACTTGTGGAATGGGTCACGTCAATTCAAGGCCATTCAAGTTGCAGAGGCCAATATTCTCAAAAATTCCGGTATCTCCGACTTTGAACTCTGTTTCGCAACATTGTTGCAGAGACTTCGGCCATGTCGATCCCAAAGTGCGGAATGTTAAATCATGTCAAATCTATATTCGGGAATTTTAATGAATTGGAATCATAGTGTCCTGGGCCACTGGATTGCCAACATGCCCATCTTCGCTTGAGAAAAGGCACTTTGTTTACTAGGCTCCAAGCTACCATCAACACGAGAAGAACCGTATCGTCTCGAAGGGCTCAATGGCGTCTAGTCTGAATCAACTGGCCCAGTTTCAACTATTGGATTTCCATGGGTTTCCATGCAAATGACGGGGGGCCAATATGGTATCCACTTACGGCATCGTTGAAGATTCTGAAGGCATCTCTTGAGGCATCTCTGGAGGCATGTCTATACTTCTTAAGGAAAAGATAGAAAAGGAGGTTTCAAAGAAAGCAATCTGAATTTCAATTTTGTAAGTTTTAATTTCAAAGAAAAGGAAGTTCTTCACGACTTACTCTTCCATCATTACATCAACTCCAGTGGTTGGATGGACATTTTTTGTGGGGCACAGGGACGAGCCTTGGCAGGTCGCTACCCGTGACAATTGGATCAGCTCCATGGTGTCCCCCTTGGTGAAGACAGAGCCCTTGCTACTGGTGATTTTCGGCCTCTACTTTTGCATTGGAGCTTTGGCCCTCATGAACTCCATCATTGCCGTCGTAGTTGAGTGCACGTTGTCGGCTGCAAAGGCATCATCGGACAAGGAGGCGGAGGAAAAGCAACGAGCTGATGCAACTCGTTGAGCAGACCTGACTTTGCTAAGTCTGCACCTGCTTGAAAGGATTTTCGAAATGTCGAAGCAGCATGAGGCAATGACCAAAAGAAGGTCTGAAGGTATGCATCCGAAAGAAGTTTTTTCAGGGATAGATGTGGGACAGGTGACGCGTGGAATGGTTTCGCTTCGTTGATGTTGTTGTTCATTTGTCAGCATTGCCGCGGGGCTACGGACAACTCCACACATCACGAACCCACATGAACCCACCAAATGTATCCAAATGCATTTTACCACATCAACTCAACACTTCATCTTTGGGAACGGTCCAGAAGTGTAGCCACATTGTCAGACTGTATTGTCAGGGCCGGGGGTCAGTGGCAGCTCAGGCAGCTGTGATGGATTCCCTGCGCAACATTTTCCATGAAGGTGACACAGATGGCTCTGGCGAGTTGGACCTGGATGAATTGCATGCGCTGATCGTCAAGCACCGTGTGATCAGCTCAGCATGTTTAGAGAGACTGAAGAGACACGCACTTCGTAAAGATGTATCTGAGCTGAAGCTGTACAACATGTATCCAGATTCGCGTTGTGTTACGTGTTTCTGCTGAGGTACGGGACCGGTTGAAAATGTTGCGGATCCCCTTCGCGGATTTGGATCTGCTGTTCACACTGCTGGACACCGACTGCACGGGAAACGTGAACACCGACATGTTCTTCCGTGGCTGTGCGAAGCTCCGTGGACCTGCCATGGCGTGTGATCTCAACCAGTTGTCCATCGATCTCAAGCAGAACCTGGAGCGCTGTGATCACAACTCGGAGCGCATTCGGCAAGTGAATGAAACGCTGGCCATCGTTCTGGACCATGTGGATGACATGGACATCAGTATCATGAAAAGCGACATGGATTCTAAAGATCCAGTGCTGGCCGCACGACAGGTAAGGCCCAAAACCTCCAAGTCAGATGTGATTCGAGGGAGGTGGTTGATGCCCATGGCACCCAACGAACAAAGCATGTGGATGGACCTGGATCGTCAAGCGAAAGAGAGGGAGTTAGCTTCCAAGTTGAATTTGGTTCTGGAAGCTCCTGTGGAGACATCCAAGGTCCCTAAGCTGGATATCACCGACTCACAGCCGCCACCGCCCCCAATGCCAATCCGGGCCAAGAGATTGGAAGAGGTGAAGTTGTCGGAATCCAAAGTGAATGAGGTGGCCAGGGCAGTGCATCGGATCCAAAGAGTCCACAGATTCGACTGAGAAGCTGAGATCTAGGAGTTCGCCTGATTGGCATTTCACAAACAGCTTGAAACTAAAGGATGATGGAAGAACCGTCCCAGTAGACATGATGACATCATGATGACTAAGAGAGATCCAGAAAGCAACTTATCGTTTCATGTTGTCATATGTTGTCATGCTTCCATCCTTTGCAGCTACACTCGGCCAGTCTGGTGTAGAACTTAGTGTCAGTCCGTGTGTCGTTTCGTTTCACCCAGCACAGAAGTGCCACAGTCCGCACGTGATATTGCCTCAAGGCAGTCTTTGGGCGGAGAAAAATATAAACGAAGTGAAGTGACAGTGCTTTGGATCCTTTAAATGAAAACATGACAGGTGAACTCCTGGAATTCAGACAGAATTCACATAGTATGCACACATGCAATTTTTTGAATATGTTATCCTCGAAGTACAATGTTTCAAAATATCTACTGGTTTTGGGCATTTGTTTTTGTTTCTGTATTTATTTCCTGATCTATTCATGTATTTATTTACTTATTTTAACATGAAAAACGAATCACTAAATGAATAAATAAACAAGTACATAAATAAATAAATAAACACATAAGTAAATAAGTAAATAAATAGATAAATAGATAAATAAACAAATGAATAATAAATAAATCTATCTATCTATATATATATATATGTTATACTGTAAATATGTAATTACACATACGTTTACAAACATAGGCATATTCACACACACACACACATATATGCTAGCCCCCCCCAAAACCTATGTTTCTGAGTCCTGGTGTTACTTGTGGCCAATTACAATTTATTCTTCAATTATACACATGACTTGACCTACCTTAAAATATCTTACTTGATTTTGACCTTTTATGGGGTCTAACCATTCATAAGTTCATATGTGCATATTAGATAAATTTGTGTCATTCCATAGTGCTATCTTTGTGTATTATTTGAGTGTGGCCTATTTAATCTGTTTGAATTTGGCTTGTTTAATTATGGCCTACTCAATTCTGTTCTATTTAATTGTTGTCTATTCATTCATGGTCTATTCAAATTTGCAGCCCTATATTTAACCTATTTGACTATGCCTTATCACATTATAGCCTGCTCGTGCCCTGTTTGATTATTTCTAAATAATCAGAGTTTGATAAATAATGACCTATCTTTAAATATGCTTTATCTAATTATGCCTTGTATTTACCCCATTTGTATTCATAAAAACCTTTTTAATCATAGCTTGGTGGTGCCATACTGGAAGACAATAAAATACACAAATTTCAGTTCAATAGATTGCGCTGTATTTGACCTGTCAAGAATATCTTATTTCATTATAGTCTTTATGCATTTCATATTTATGCGTTGTGTCCTAATTGTGTGTTATTTAATTGTGCCCTGTTCAATAGATTAATTGCGGCCTATTCAACTATAGTCTACTTGATGTTGCGGTCTACTTAATGTTGCCCTACTTTATTGTGCTCTGTTGACTTATGGCCTCTTTAAAGATGCTGTCCTACATTTGGCCTTGCTAGTAATGCCCTATGGCATTATTGCCTGACTGTGGTCTAGTTGCTAACTAATTTCCCATGTAATTATGCCTTATGGCCTGTTTTTGGTATTGCTTTGTGCAGTTATTCCTTACATGTACCTTATTTACAATACTTTGGGCCTATTTAGTTATGGCTTCATGGTGCCATATTAGAGCATAATTGAATATACTGTCCTTCAATATCCCACTTGGAGACAAAAATCATGATCCAATGCAAGGTTGAATATAGTAAAATCAAATAGTAATAGCAACTATGAGAAAATAAAATAGAGCACATGTGAGGCATTAGGCAAAATTGAATACAATATGTTTGATCATGAGCAGGCAAGGCATAACTGAATAGAGCATGACTAAATGAGACATGCTTGAATCTGGAATAGAAATAGTCACATAGGGTAAATAGAATATTCAGAATGCATTCCTTCCCAAAAACCAAGAACCAAGAACCAACATTTGCACAGAAGTCTTGTGGAACATCTTGGTTCTTGGAATTTGCCAGAACACTGTATGAAACCAAGATTTTAGCCAGGAGTCTTGTGGGAATCTTGGTTCTTGGTTCTTGGTTTTGATCATGATCAAGAATGCATTCTGAATGCATTGAATGCATTCCTTCCAAAGTCATTCAACATGCTGGAATTTAGAAATTCTAGACTCTAGACAAACAAGTTATGTAACCTACCTGCACAACAGACATATATATATATGGTACCCCAGAAGCCCAAAAAACCAAGGTCAAAAAAGGCCTCCAAAAATAAGCACGAAACATCGCAAATACCAACAAAAATGACAGAAACATAGGTTTTGGAGGGGGGGGTACCACATATATGTATATATATATATATATATGTATTGATATTTTACTGGCATAAATACACTCACATATTGATATTTTATTGGAGCAGCGATATGAAGCGACTGGTGCAGTCACTGGTTGGCTGAACTGTTGCTCTTCGTAGTTGGGCCACAAGCTCGCCACTAGCCTCCGGCTAGCCTCCTGAGACGGCGATGGAGAGAGAGATTGATATTTTATTGGCATAAATACACATATAATATGTACATATGTAAATGCATTTGCAAATGCACGTGCGCATGCATGCCCATAAACAAAAATAACACTTGAAGCCCCTGAAACCATCTAAAAAAATAATTCCACAAACAAAAGCGATCTTGAAAGATTCAAATCCTTATACATAAATCACATTTGAAGCTACCTGAGCTACCAAAGCTACTTAAGCAATCACCAAATCCACAAGCGCAAGCTCCTATGCATCGAAGTTTCTTCCAAGTCCCAGGAACATCATCCATCCCAACGGCGGCTTTTGGCGCCAGCTCCGGGACTTAGAGGTACCGTGGCCTGTTCAGAATCTCATCAACATGATGCATCTAGAAATATATATGGTTGATATCGTTGATATCAGCAACACTAAGTTGGAAATGTGAGCAAAGGTTGAAAGATGTAGATTGCTTGTGTTTTGATTCCGTGTTCCTTGACTCTGTTCAAAGACGTACTTGCAATCAGGCCTCGTTGATTGCTAGTGGAGTAGCTCGGGCATCCCAGCGAGCCTGGGCACTTGCTTTGCCTGCGTAGAGTTTTTAAAGAAAGACAAGTAGAATATGGTTAAAGAGGTACGAAAAGGTGTAGAAAAGGATTCAAAAGAGATGGAAAAAGGGATTCAAAAAAGTATAGAAACCGATAAAACCCTTCAGTTGGGATAGGTATGGATAGGTTCCATGGACAACAAGCCGCCTCCAAACAAGCCACAATTTCGTAAGCCCGCTGCATTTGTGTTCAACAAAGGCCAGAAAGGGGATAGAAGGCATGCAGGTGGCTCCCACGTGACCCACCACATGGACCACGTTAGTCCACGTACGTGTACTTGTACAGGCTTAAATGGACAAAGAGATTTACTAGATTGGATGAGATCAGATCATAATTGATAGATGAGATCAGATATATACGATTGATTGAATTGATCAGATAGACCAGGGAGATCAGGTAGATTCGATCGATTGCAAAGATTGGATGGATAAATGGACCAATAGGATGATATGAAAGCTGAGATAGAAAGAAAGAAAGATAGATAGACATATGGATAGATAGGTGTATAGGTACATAGGTATAAAAGGTATAAAAGGTATAAAAGGTATATAGGCATAGGCATAGGTATAGTGATAGTGATAGTGATAGGGATAGGGATGGGTATGCTGAGAGTGAGAGTGAGAGTGAAAGGGAGAGTGAGAGTGAGAGTGGGAGTGAGAGTGAGAGTGCGAGTGACAGATTTTCGATAGGATAGGCTTGGATTTGATTGGATTTGATTGGATAGGTAGATAGACAGATATATATATATATATATACATATATATAGATAGACAGTCTGGCGAACCTTTGTCAGCAGTTACCTTAGGGGCTCTGCTGGGAGAGAGGGAGAGAGATAGAGATATATTATACATTTGATGAACATGAATATCTAGAATCTAGAGTAGCATGTAACTCGTAGGTTAGAATAGACCAGACAGATAGATAGATAGATAGATAGAGGGATATGTAGATGAGAAAAGGTCAGAAATCGACCAGATACATTGACTATCTCAACCCGACAGATTTCGAAGAGTTTGCCAATGAAAACCTGCCAGCCTGCCAAGCCAAACTAAGGCCCTCAAGCCCCTGCCCGAAGATTGGCAGCCGCCCAAGCAGCAGATACGGCCGGACGAGGAGGAGGCACCAGGAGTTGACGCAGTTCGTGTCTGCTTCTGATGAGACTCACAACCCAAAGACAGAAGGCCCTTGCACGGCCACAGTGCGAATCTTTCATAATCTTTCCTCATCAAATTCAGTTCTGATTTGTCCATACCTTTATCCCTACCTTTCTCCCGACCCAGGGAAAGTACTCTGCAACAGAGTTGGACACGAAGGAGGACGGGTTTGCCTGACTTGAAACACTGGCCCGTCCAAGTTCCATAGCTAGGCCTTGAAGCATTTGGACCAAGAGGCCCAAGAGGCACATGGGAAGATGAGTCGATTTATGTTGACTGAGTAGCATGGGAAGAGGCTTCCGTGGCTTCCTTGCCTATCATTGCACTCTGTTGTGTTGCGACTGATCATTGGCATCATGACATTGAGCTTGAGCTTCCTGCGGTTTTCGTTTGGCTTGCGAAATGTTGCAAGGTGGAGTCCTTTGTAACTCACTACTTGTCCCTGCCTCAGATGTTGTTGGGTTTGCTGTGGGAGTACGTTTGCTGCTGCCGTCTCATGTCCAGGACTGCAAAGCTTGCTCCAAAGGGCATGAAAGCCACGGCACTGAAGGAGGAAAGGATGTTGCTTTTTTCAACGAAGTTTGTTTCACTTGCATATTTTCTACTCTCTTTCTCTTGCTCTCATTTTCTCGCGGGTGTTCTTTCTCTCTTTAAACCTGGTCGCTGTTAGCGCAGGTTGTGTCGAGGTTGGACAATCCCGGCTTTAAGATCAAGGATATCACTTGCGAGGACGAGGCACTACCAGGGGTTCAAACTCCGAATGGATTTTAGCCGACAAAAGGCACCACACATCCATCCATGACAGAGAACACTCTATTCGCCGCACTTTCTTACATTTGGCGCATGAATCCGTTGCCCAAATTTGCCAACTGAACTTTATCGATATCCTCGTCCAAGTCCCTTGTCATGGCCAGACTGCATTTTCTGGTTCCAAGTTGTCTTTTATTTGCCCTTGAAACTTGGTATGCTCTCGTGCTCTTCCAAATCTGGCTGTCAGTCTGCCACGGTTGGCACCCGTCTCAAAGTGGCTTCTTTTCAGCCCGTTTCGCAGGCCAGCATTTCATGTGTCATGTGAATTGTGCTGTTCTATGTGTTTCTATTTGTCCGATGTTGACTCATTTCATGTCCGCCATCTGGGCAACCTCTATCTTCTAGTTTCGCAGTGCAGACTGAAGCTAGTAAAGGCAATGTGTGAATTCAATCCGTTCTTGATGCCATTTTTCCAAAATTTCCTTGCATTGGCTTTTGTCACAGCTTCAAATCAATGGAATGACTTGCTTTCTACTGTCGGAATCAAAGGCCCAAAGTGTACAGTCAGACCCTCACCTTTGCCTCTACCTGTTGTACACTGATCAGGACAAACTTTCCCGGCTCTGATACTCTCGTGGTCACGGTTGAGCCGTCGTCATCATCATCACGATGATGCTTATAACTATGTGCATGTTCCTGCATTCCACTTAGTTACCTCTAAATCACACCTCAGCTGGCTTTAGCAGGTTTACTTGGTTCGTTCCGCAAACTTTTGGATCAAGCTACTGCCTCAGCGGACTTTAAGACTGGGGCTGGAGCATCATGGCACGGAAGAAGGTGCGAGTGACGCGTTCTTCGGCCGCAGCAAGAAGCAGGCTGCACAAATTGTGCAGAGCAGCTGTCAGTGAAGCATGAAGCCATATGAAGCGCCAAATTTGCTTATCCCCCTTTGCACAATTGTCAACGCTTGGACGGTTGACTGCACCATTGGATTGCGGACCGTTTCATTTTGATAAGTGCTGATTTAGCTGCCTTTGTTGGTCATTTGGTGGTTCGGAATATGGGGTGGACCTATAGGGGTGCTTGGTACTTCATGCTCTTGCCCAGTGGTTGGAAAGCCATTTGGGCCGAGGTGAAAACCACATCAAAAGGATCATCCAGGAACTTTTTGCAGAGCTCGTTTGAACTCTTGACGGCCAGACCATTTTTTTGCCAAACTTCCCCGCTATTGTGGAGATGCAGGATGAAACAAACGAGGGCAAAAAGAGCGAAGCGAGACAAGCCAGGCTGGTCATTTTGGCTTTGCTTGTCACTATTTGCCCATATTTTCCGCAAGGGATCTAGGAGGCACCCAAGTGATACCTGACAAAAAGCCGCCGATCTGCATCGCTTTGCTTTCTCAACATGAAGCTTGAAGTGGAGACTTTTTTGTTCCATTTCCTTCCCTCTCTCGCTCATCTCTCGCTCGGCCAGGTTCGATGTTTTCGTTCTTTTTTCCTCCCTCTCTTGCATTGAGCAATTTAGTGATCTCTTTCTTTGCCTCCTTTTGTTCTTGCTTTTATTCTTCTCTCTCTCGCTCACCTTCCTTCTCACCTTCCTTCCTCCTTCCTCCTTCCTCCTCTCTTTCTCTCTCTTCTCTCTCGCGCTCTCTCTCTCTCTCTTCTCTCTCTTTCCTGGCTTTCTTCCTTTTCCTTCTTTTCTTCCTTTTCCTTCTTTTCTTCCTTTTCTTTCTTTCCTTTGCCTTGCTTTCTTTTCTTTCTTTTCTTTCTTTTCTTTCTTTTCTTTCTTTTCTTTCCTTTTCTTCCTTTTCTTCCTTTTCTTTCTTTTCTTTCTTTTCTTTCTTTTCTTTCTTTTCTTTCTTTTCTTTCCTTTTCTTCCTTTTCTTCCTTTTCTTTCTTTTCTTCCTTTTCTTTCTTTTCTTCCTTTCTTTCTTTTCTTTCTTTTCTTTCTTTTCTTCCTTTTCTTTCTTTCTTTTCTTTGTTTTCTTTCCTTTTCTTTCCTTTTCTTTCTTTTCGTTCTTTTCGTTCTTGTATTTCTTTCTTTCTTATCTTTCTTTTCTTCCTTTTCTTCCTTTTCTCTCCTTTTCGTTCTTTTCGTTCTTCTATTTCTTTCTTTCTTACCTTTCTTTTCTTCCTTTCTTTCTTTTCTTTCTTTTCTTTCTTTTCTTTCTTTTCTTTCTTTTCTTCCTTTTCTTTCTTTTCTTTCTTTTCTTTGTTTTCTTTCCTTTTCTTTCCTTTTCTTTCTTTTCGTTCTTTTCGTTCTTGTATTTCTTTCTTTCTTATCTTTCTTTTCTTCCTTTTCTTCCTTTTCTCTCCTTTTCGTTCTTTTCGTTCTTCTATTTCTTTCTTTCTTACCTTTCTTTTCTTCCTTTCTTTCTTTTCTTTCTTTTCTTTCTTTTCTTTCTTTTCTTTCTTTTCTTCCTTTTCTTTCTTTTCTTTCTTTTCTTTGTTTTCTTTCCTTTTCTTTCCTTTTCTTTCTTTTCGTTCTTTTCGTTCTTTTATTTCTTTCTTTCTTATCTTTCTTTTCTTTCTTTTCTTCCTTTTCTTTCTTTCTTCCTTCCTTCACTCACTCACTCCCTCACTCACTCATGATCTCATATTGGCAGATTCGGATGCTGTCGCTCCTGTAACTGTGTTGGGGCTTTCGATGGCATTGGCAGAAATGGCAGGAGAAAAGAGATGAAGGAAGCAATGCAAGACGTGGTGCGAGAAAAGTTAGAAAGCGTCAGAGCAGAGCTTGAAGGTTGGGAGCCGAGAAAGGTGGTTTGGAAAGCAGTGAATGCTACATAGTGATACATGCTCCAGACCGGCATAAGGTGTTTGCCCAAAAACTCAGAATTCAGCAGAATGCGCAGCTGCCAAAATTGCATTCTCCCTGGACGAAGCGCAGGTGAAACTCAGGATGTTGACATGGACATGAGCTCTAGCAAAAGGAACAAGGCCCTTTCGCACAGTGGATGCGTCTCAAAGCATGAAACTATCAAGTTGGTACTCAAGTTGGTCTACTCAATTGACACCGCCCCAAAATTTTTTGATCAGGTGCTCAAGACGATCGAAAAGACAAAGAGGCCAAAGCAGTCTGCCAAGCAAGCCAAGGTCGACAGGAAACTCTTGAGGCATCGGATGATTTTGAGGAAGGATTTGGCTGGCAGTGAAGAACGCCCTGCATTAGTGGACAACAAAAACCTTTCAAACATTACCCCTCCAAAACTAGAAAAATCAGGTAAATCTTCGTCAATCTTCGTCAATCTCTGTCAGATTATGTCAGTTTTGATTCTCATTTGGTGCTTTCGGGAGGGGCTCCCAGCGCCGTTGCACAGCTGAGGGCTGCGAAAGACAAAGGGGTCATCAAGTCCGTCAGAGTTGCCCGGCAGATCCTGGTGCCTTGGCATGACCTGCGGCACGCACCACCTGGCTTCCTAAGGAAGCCCCCCAGGGTGGGCAGTTCAGTTGAGAATCAGGAAGGCAATGGAATTATATATGGAATCATATATGGAATATGGAAGCTACATTTGTTTTGAGGGATTGTGGATGATTTTCTACACTTTTGAGGGATGTTGGTGTGCTTGCTGAGAGGGATTGTCCTCACTTTTTGCACGGTTTGGTTTCAGGAAGGTAAGAAAAAGGCCCGCTGCCGGCCGGATGGAACTGAGCGGAAGCGAGACAAGCGAGTACGAGTTGCCCGGGAAAAGCGCGAGCGACCCTTGGCAGAATTTGGCGAGTTGACACCTGGCTGAAGAGATTGGCCTCGCGGCTTCAACTGCATTGCACGGGGGAAAGAAAGCCAGCAGACTGAGTAATCGCAACGGCATGCAGCATGCAGATAACCTATATCATCCTATATCTATTTGTTTGCATGTGCATGCCCATGCATTTGTGTAACTAAAGGTGTAGGCATGGTTCTCTTATCAAACCTTTTTTCACGCTGGATCCCAATCTAGATGCTATCTCCAAAAATGATGGCCTTGGCCTCCCCGCAAGACCTGCGTTGCAACCCAGTACAAAGAATCTGTCCATCACGTAGCAAAGACCACAACAACCCGCATTCGCAGCCACGGTCTGCTCCGTTTGATCTTGCGGTTGGAAATTCCAAAGAATCCCGGCATAGGCGTGCATAGGATGCTGCACATGCCATCATTGTGAGGGGACGAGCATGTTTGTTAACTTGCCGCTGATCCTTCCATTCTTTCGTTTCTACTTGGGCCTCTCGGAATTCTTCATTTCTTGTTCTAACTGATCATCGGTTGCTTTAAATGCGATCGCCAGTATAAAGACTCAATGTCCTGTTTGTCCTATCAAAGCATGTTCTTTCATTTTCCATATTTCAGCCACGGCTTATCTTTTGAGATAAACTGCATGCCGATCAAGTCAGAGTTTCTATTTGCAACCGTTGGACGCCCCGGCAAAAAGAATCCACACCTTCATGCTGACAAATATGCACAACGCACAACCACGGAGCCTAGCTCTGATGCCAAGGCCTTGGCTATTCAAAAGTGGTTGATGAAGAAGATGAATTCGATGAGGAGGAAGAGGAGGAGGATGAAGCGTGAACGCCTCGCAAAGCGAGATGGAAAACAGGTTGCGAAGAAAAAACATGTCAGCTGGTGAAGCTGAATGGCGTATGAAGGGACAGTTGAGCACTTGCTGACAGCTGACCCGTGCAGCTCACACTTTCAACTTTGCTCAGGTGGTAGTGCTTCGAGCGGGACTTGTGCCTTCCATGACGCATGATTCCTTCGTCAAGCTACTTGAGGGCGTGCCGGGAGTAGAAAGTGCGGTGTGTGAATGAGCTGCCAAAGCTCCGGCACGGCACCCCTGTGCCCCTTGAACTGTCAGAGATCCAGAGAATCTTCTCGAACAATCTAGAATCTAGAAACATCGGGAAATTAGAGCCGGAGAATTTTCAATCTTCATTTTCTTTCCAATCCGTGGCTTGCAAAGCTTTAGATCATCAATGAAAAGACATCACAGTGTGAAGGCCCATAAGTTCGGGCTTTATTTGCACCATTTCTGTCTGAAATGATCTGAAATGTAGAGGCTTCTGCGCAGGCAACGTTGTGTCAGCAGCATTGGCTGAAAAAGGGTGAGATTTCAACCTGGACAAGGGGCTCCCGGAGAAAGCTTGCAGCTGAACCCCATACGTACATTTATCCTAGCCATGTTTGCCAATGTTTGCTGTTTGTTAAACTGCAAGGGGCCAAATGTGCCTTTGCACGGGACTTTCCTTGAGATCCTTTCCTGTTGGCACTAGAATGGGATCGGAGATGTTACAGAAACAACACCCAGATGTTTGCAAAATGGAGAGTTTCTCTATATTGTTTTCCTCGGCAGAGAGCAGTTTCAAAAAAATTGAGGGCATCGAGGGCAAAGAGCAAAGATATGCCCTCACTACCAAGAGTAACTGTAGTTCCTTTCAAGCTGCCGAACAACCAGACATATCAGAAATCGTTTGCAGAACAGGCCGGTGCTACTGGTCCTGCCATGGTTGGAAAGATCGTTCCTTTGCTGTCGTGGCTGCGAATCTCTCTGGCAATTTTCCAGCAGTCTTGTGTGAGATTACCAGCTGTTCATCGACCAGCAGTTCGACCCTGTTCCGACACCTGGCCCCGAAAGATGCCATGTGAAGTATGAAAGTGAAGCAATGTGAAGATTGTGAAGCACCTGCGACTCGCTTGTAGATCCATTGAAACAACGTAAAGCATACAGCGACGTCCTGTGCAGCCAGTGCAGCCATGGGGAAGCGACAGCCTGTGCGCTCAGTCGGGGAGCTTGGGGTAGCGGCGAGCTGACACACCTTGATGGTTGTTTGGCTAATGCCGTTAGGAAGTGGGGCCAATAAGGGGTTGTTTAGCCTGCATGGCAACCCATATATTTACAAGTGGTAGTTCCTGGTGATGCTTACGAATGTGCATACCATGTAGTGGCTGGCAACTGCCAACTGATGGATGACGACATGGTGATGTCAGTGGTGACAGCAGTTGTTTTTGGGGTCAAACCTCGGATAGTTTCCAGTGACAAGGACCTGTCAACGGAGCCACCATTTGGTTGACAAAGCATTCCTAACCAAGCGGGGGTGACCTCGGCTTGCCTTGGATTGATGTGCTAAGATACGACACCGAAATTTGGCGCAAAAACCGATGGCTGTAGGCTCTCTTGGCGCAACTTGGTGTGGTGCCAGCTCTTGCTCCACCCTGACAGACAGCCATGGTAGCACCTTTGAGCTCCTCTGAGGCCCTCATCCTGTGCATCCTCGTGGGATACTCAGGGCACGCAGGGGCGGCCACACTTTCGGACCCAGTGCTAGTGCTTCACGGTGCTCATAGTCGAGTTGTGGTTCGCAATTCTGCCTCTCAGATCTTCCTAGTTCAATCTGAGTCACATAAACCGTCCGAAAATTTGCATTCCCAATGCAGAGATTCATGAGATTTCATGAGATTCCTGGCGTCTTTCCTTGTTCGCTGCAATTTTCCCAGCTGAGGCTTTGGCCGTCAACGTGGCTTTCGTTGGTCCCAGCGCCTCCCTTCGCCTACGTGGATCTGCACGCTGGGATGCTCAGTGAAAACTTGAAACTCCGCAGAAGCAGGGGTGGAGTGGGGTGGGATCCCTGGCTTCGGTTCTCACAGTACCCCCAAAACTCAGCGGGCGCAAAATCCCGAGCGCCTCATGGCATGGCCCGGTAGTGTCCAGATCTCGCAGTTCTCAACCTGTTCAATGATTGGAATGTTCCGAAACCAAGTTTTGGGTGTCTGGTTTCCACCTCTCATTTTTGATCGGCCCCATGGGCTTTCCACACGGCATGCAGGTTTCGCCGAAGCGGCCGTGGACACAGTTGAGGCGCCTGAGCCAGCTGCAGAACCTGCAGAGCCGAAGGACAGCTGGGGTTTAACTCAGCAACCCCAGAGAACTCTGGGGTTGCACGGTTGCATTGGGTCCCTGGATTGATGATGATTGATGTTGTTGTGCACCTAGTGATGGTTTCCCGCCCAAACTGGCCCCAGTATGACGACGCAGTAGTCTTTCAAGCTGGGCTGGCACAACAATAAGGGGTAGATGCACCAGTTTCAATGGTACGGTTGGACCACACTGAACAGCGGGATCCAGCGCAACAGTTCTGCCAGGAGCCCGAAGTTCCTCTGGAAGGTGTGGCGCTGTGGAGCTGTAGTTGGTGGCTATGGCGAAGCCACCCATGGACAAATGGTGCAGTTTTACATATACTTTCCATTATAAATATTTTCTCACTAAGAACAGACATTTTGATCCAGATTGATCTATTTTGATCTAGATTGATCTGTTTTGATCCAGACTGATCTATTTTGATCCATTTTGCAGATTCATGTTCAGAGATTATGGTACTGTGTGCAATCACACGCGAAGACAGAAACACGAGAGAAGAGAGGAGCCACATCAAGAGATGGGAACAGCCACAGACAGACTGGTGGACAGACCAGGCTATGAGGCGGCACGCTTCAAAATACAAGTTGACATGAATTCTAGGAGCCCTAATTTTAACAAACCATCAAATTAAATGAATATTGTGCGGGGCGGGAACAACGAGATGAAATAAGTACAGCACTGTCTTTGAGCGGCTTGCACGCACAACCCAGCCTGATCCCATATTCGTTCATTGTTGGCACGTGTATTGGAGTATGTTGGATCGATTTGTTTCCGATGAATTCCTCAACATTTTGTAACTCAGTTTTCGTACTTGGGTGAGCCTTCCGTGAGGTTCTGTGACCATCGTCGGGAACCTACACAGGGAGATTCGTTTGGAGAGGGATGAATGATAAACCTCTGAGACAAGATGCAAGGCCAAATGGGTGGTTCGCGGCATTTCGCGGCCGCACGCCATGACAGGATTGATTCATCAACCAACCATGCATGATGATGGCCGCTGCGCGCACAGATTTTCCATGATTTTTCTCTTTTTCCGCGTGTGATTGTCATTTTTGGGTCTTTAAAGCTAATTTTGTGTGTTTCAAGCTTTTTTTCATGCAGCTAAGCTTGTTTTCTGCCGACTCCCTCCGAAGCATAGTTTCCCCAGCTGAAAGCAGCATAGTAGCAGCATTGAGACAGCCTTGTTGCACAAACCTGTCATGCCCTGCACAGAAAGCTAATTTGATACAGATTAATACCTAGTCGATATGTAGGATTTGTCTCCAAATGTTAGACGAGCCACTCCGGGGCAAGCTTTTGCTAAGAGGCAGCGGGGATGATGACATGATAGCGCAACAGCAGAGTCGGGTTCAAGTTGGTTTAACTTGCTTCAACTCTGAGGCTTTCTTCAAACTTCTTCATTTTTCTTCATTTCTTTTTTATACATGCATATATTATATAGATATATTTCTTCTGCTTCTTTCTTCTGTTTCTCTCATTTGGTCATGGGTAGCGCCACTTCGAGCCAAGCAATGCCATGGGTGAAGTCGATGCTCGGCGCAATCGCGCGAGACGAGTCTGTACCTCTTTGCACAGACTATTGTCATGTGTTGATCACCTTTGGCACAAGCTTCGAGTAACATGCAAACGTCGAAGAAATTCTCAGAAGAAGGTGCTGTTCTACACAGCTCAGGGCATTGGAAGCTTGTGCGTGATGGTCGCAGCAATCATTTTGTATCACATTATCTGGCCACAGCGACCACATTGAGCGAGACCTGTGGCAGTGACTCCACCCCAACCAATGATACAGATCTGAAAACCAGAACCACAACAGACCAAAGCTCCTTTCAATGCGAAGGCGATGCCTTCGGTTTAAGCGCCTGTGAATACGGGGATCTGCTGAATGTAGCTAACATGATGTATGCCAACTTCTGGGTCAATGGTATGCAATTTTTGGTTTGCATGCTGTTGATCTACAGCCTTGGCAAGTTCACACACATGCCAGCAGAACAGCTGCAGTTTGACAAGAAGAGTGCCTCCAGATTAATGATGATGTTCGGAGGCATTTGCAAACAAGGTCCCTGGCTTTTCCGCCTCCTACACTTTGTGCAGGGGGTCCTGATTTTTGGATCGTGGCTCATGATGATTCTGGGTTACTGCCGCGGGGACTTGGCTGTAAGCAGTTACTGCGTCTCATATAGCGAGAACTGTGCCTACAACAAAGCCCGAAACTGTCAGTACTACTATGTCTATTGCAACCCGGATGCCACGCTACTTTTGGGTTGCTACACTGAAGCTGGCCGAGCTGCATTTAGCGGGCGCATGGACATTCGACTGCTTTCTGGAGTTCACTGCGTGGCCTGCGGGATCCTTGAGGCAGACTTTGCCAATACCATGGGGACAGACGAGTTCTACTTATTAGATGATGACTCAAGGGGCACTGATGCGTGGGTTTGCAATGAGCAGCTTGAAGGGTGCTTCCACGCAACCGCAACCGCGTGGACCAGCATCAAATGTGGCACCACAACAAGTGGAGGTACCTGTGACACATCCTTGGGTGGTGTGGTGACCGCAGAGTATCTCTCTGGAACCCTTGCTGGCATTGCGTGTGCGAGACGTCGTTTGGACGGAGCTGCGGGGATGTTTCCGTCAGACAGAAAAAGCTTGGAGAGAAGATTGAATGTATTGAATGCCAGTGATGGAAGATTGGAGATGGAAAGACGATTGAACACCAGTGATGATGGAGATGGAGATGGAGATGCAGACGGAGATGCAGACGGAGATGCAGACGGAGATGCAGACGGAGATGGAGATGCAGCAGACGGAGACGGCGCTACAGAGACCACTGAGGTTTCTCAGCAGTGCAGCTGGGGCAACCCAAGCATTGCTGATTACTTCTATGACACCTCTCAGTGCGGTCAAGGAGGATCTCTTGTCTACCGCCTCGGCATGCTCTACATGTACTTCGCAGGTTGTTCCTATGCAATTTTCACCATTTTGGGGCAGATCGTACGCCTCCTCCTGAACCCCGAGCCCTGGTTCTTCAATCCGCGTAGTCCGGACGAGAATTTCATCTTTAAGTTTTTGCGGCTAGTAGCTCCTTAGGAGCGATCCCAGCCCAGCTTTGCGAAATGCTTAGCGTGCTGCAAGTGAGGAAGCTTTCAGCATGAGCTTGAAGAAGGCAGCACTTGCGCTCACGATCCTTTAGTGGGAACCGGTTGGACACATGGGACTTGGATGAGCAAAACCAACATAGCTCTTGTTAAATGAATTTCCATGGTGTCACAGCTTGATGCAGATCTCAGGGTGGGGACCTCTTTTTAGCTGGACCTTCCGTAGTCCAGTCATATCTCGGGGGACTGGTCATACAGGTTTTGGCAACATCAATGATCAAGTTGCGGGAGAAACCTCAAACTTTGGTTGCCAACCGAAACGGATAGCTGAATAGGTCATTTTGTGAATCGACCTTGACATCGAAGATTTTCGATGTCCAAACGCTTGGGGCGTCGCTATTCCCTCGGCAGCAGCCACCAAGGTCCAAGGTGTGAACCGTCAGCGGGTGCTGTGGGCTCCTGACGAGACCTGCGCCCAGTTGCGACTGCGTCCAGAGCCTAAGGGGGATCCAAGGGACCCATGGGGATCCCATGGGGATCCCATGGGGACCCCATGGAGATCCACAGTTGTGAGCTGCCAAGGCATTGAAGAAGCCACGGGAGTCCCTGCTGCCAAGCAACAGTTGAAACTGGTAGGGGACCTAAGCTCTGGTGGTCCAGTCCATTCCGTTCCTGTTTGGGTGTGTGTTAATTTGTTGGGAAATTTTCAAACTGAATCGCTGAGGCCAATCAGGAGCTGCTGGCAGAAGGTGATGAGAAGCAAAGTTCCTACGAGGCGCAACGATGCAAAACAGCAGCAGTTTCAGTGGGAACTTGCGAGCTTGGTTGACACAGCTTTCACGAGCTCCCTCTTTGGCGGCGGTGACATGACGGCTAATGTATCTATAGAGTCTGCCAATACGAAGAGATACGTATTCCATGGAAGTGATACATATCGATGCCCCTCCAGCAGCCCTGCAATGGCCTTGATTTTGTGTCGCTGGAAGTTCATGGAGATATGATACGTCCATTGTAGCGGATGCAGTACGCTTCCTGAAGCATGACCAAGATAAGAAATAAAGAAAGAAAGAAACCGTATAGATAGAATAGACAGATAGATAGATAGATAGTATCTGTCTACCAAGATAAGAACCATAAGAGTCCAAAGATGTGCAGAGTAAGCAACTCCTAGGTGCCTCCACGTGCCAACTGCATGCTTCGCAGTATTGCTGTGGCGTCAGCCTGGTGCCAGGCTAGTGGCAAGATTCGAACGCACACGCCTGAGCTGACAATGCCCAGAGCACCTATATGGCTGACATGGACTAAGATGTCACATCATGTCACATCAAGTCACCGTGCAATGAGTATCTGCCGGTAAGCCACCAGAAGCCACCCTAAGCCACCCATGTACGCCTGGCAGCGATCCAGTGGGCCGCAGCGCATCGGTTAGTTTTGGGCCCCTGGAACTCTGTGATCCACTTGGCTGTGCCCACTGCAACCTGACTTGCAATCGACAGCCTGGCCTGCAGGTTCTCCCTCTAAGATTGCCAGTCTTGTCATATCTTATCCTGGTCATCTTTCCATTGACCTGCTTTTGATGCTCTGAGCAGTGGCCGTTTTGCACTTTCCGGTAGCGCCCAACATACTTTGGTGGTTGCCATAGTTGTCAACAGAGATTTGTTTTTTTGAGATGAGGTCCTACTGGTGCAGCGATCTGTTTCCCAGGTTGCAAGTGTCACACTGCCAAGTCTGTAGCTTGCTCAGGATTTGGCTTGAAGACCTTCGAACTCCAGGGGAGCGCTGACAGTGATCAAAACTGTGGGGGTACGTGGGGCTTATACTTGGGCCAAGCCTGTGGTTGAGGACTATCATAGTTCATTCCATCCTGGAAACTATAGGCTTAGGATGGCTTAGGATGGCTTAAGATGGCTTAGGCAAACTTGAAACTGGCTGAACCAGCTTGATGGGACAGGGGCCCACACTGGAAAGTCACCTGCAGAAGTGCATGACTCACACGGATTCACCTTTGGGCTTGAGGGAATGACTCCATTGATCGCTACAGGGTGCAGGGTAACGGCTCCGCTTTCCATGATGTACACTGTTCGACCCATTTTCCACCGTTTCATGGAAAAATTACAAAATGTATGTATGATATCCAATATGCTGGGAGTGACAAGTTAGTTTCAAGCAGTCTTAATGGTGGCCATTGCGATGGAAATGGTCTATATATACAATGGTAGCCGAACTCAACACCTGAAAGGGCCATTATTTATGAGTCCCCGAGCCCCAAGTTCAGGAGCGGGGCGAAGAAGAGAAGACTTTTGTTGATGAGCTGAAGCAGTGCTTTGCCAACACGGGGGCAGCTGATGTCAAGGAAGTTTTCGATATAATGTTCACGCGTAGAAACACACTTGGGATGGTCCATGTAAGCAATGCGGACTTCCACATATCCAACGCTTTCCGTCACCCGGCAGTTTAATCGAAACAGTTTGCCAAGTTGTTGAAACTGATGATTGAAACGTTGCCAAGTCATGCCACTTCGCTGAGGTTCTGGAAGCTGGACAACGTGACAGTGGTAAGCCTTGACCTCGTGTGGGGCTGTTGGAAAGCTGAAGGAAATTGCAACGGGAAGGGATGGGAATGGATGAAAGCACAGCTAAAGAGGAAGAGAGCCGAAGCAGAGAAGACAGAGAGAAGACATAGAGAAGACATAGAGAAGACATAGAGAAGACATAGAGAAGGCATGAGACTGATGAGAACTTTAGCTGCTTGAGGTTTGGTCTTGGTGGTTTACAGCTTCTTCAAGGAGCTTCTGTGATTTGGTCCCAGTATTTCTTGCATGACCCATTACAGGCATGGTGCCGCGCAAGAGTTATTTCATAAACACAGACACGCGTCCAACTCGCGTTGGAGTGGACGCAGAAAGGTCAAAGCAACAAGCATGCAGAACGCTGCGCCATTGGTAAACGAGAAACACCGACACACGCACACACACACACACATACTGTATAGTCATACAAACATATAAATTGATATAAATCTATTGACGCCGTTCAAATGCTATCCGGCAAAAGGAAAAGTGGGTAGAAACTATGTACTCAGAGAAACTCAGTCGTTTGCTGTGTTTGTTGTTGTTGTTGTTGTTGTTGCTGTTGCTGTTGCTGTTGTTGTTGTTGTTGTTGTTGTTTGTTGTTGTTTGTTGTTGTTGTTGTTGTTTCTTGTTTCTTGTTGTTGTTGTTTCTTGTTTCTTGTTGTTGTTGTTTCTTGTTTCTTGTTGTTGTTGTTTCTTGTTTCTTGTTGTTGTTGTTTCTTGTTTCTTGTTGTTGTTGTTTCTTGTTTCTTGTTGTTGTTGTTTCTTGTTTCTTGTTGTTGTTGTTTCTTGTTTCTTGTTGTTGTTGTTTCTTGTTTCTTGTTGTTGTTGTTTCTTGTTTCTTGTTGTTGTTGTTTCTTGTTTCTTGTTGTTGTTGTTTCTTGTTTCTTGTTGTTGTTGTTTCTTGTTTCTTGTTGTTGTTGTTTCTTGTTTCTTGTTGTTGTTGTTTCTTGTTTCTTGTTGTTGTTGTTTCTTGTTTCTTGTTGTTGTTGTTTCTTGTTTCTTGTTGTTGTTGTTTCTTGTTTCTTGTTGTTGTTGTTTCTTGTTTCTTGTTGTTGTTGTTTCTTGTTTCTTGTTGTTGTTGTTTCTTGTTTCTTGTTGTTGTTGTTTCTTGTTTCTTGTTGTTGTTGTTTCTTGTTTCTTGTTGTTGTTGTTTCTTGTTTCTTGTTGTTGTTGTTTCTTGTTTCTTGTTGTTGTTGTTTCTTGTTTCTTGTTGTTGTTGTTTCTTGTTTCTTGTTGTTGTTGTTTCTTGTTTCTTGTTGTTGTTGTTTCTTGTTTCTTGTTGTTGTTGTTTCTTGTTTCTTGTTGTTGTTGTTTCTTGTTTCTTGTTGTTGTTGTTTCTTGTTTCTTGTTGTTGTTGTTTCTTGTTTCTTGTTGTTGTTGTTTCTTGTTTCTTGTTGTTGTTGTTTCTTGTTTCTTGTTGTTGTTGTTTCTTGTTTCTTGTTGTTGTTGTTTCTTGTTTCTTGTTGTTGTTGTTTCTTGTTTCTTGTTGTTGTTGTTTCTTGTTTCTTGTTGTTGTTGTTTCTTGTTTCTTGTTGTTGTTGTTGTTGTTGTTTGTTGTTGTTTGTTGTTGTTTGTTGTTGTTGTTGTTGTTTCTTGTTTCTTGTTGTTGTTGTTTCTTGTTTCTTGTTGTTGTTGTTGTTGTTGTTTGTTTGTTTGTTTGTTTGTTGGTTTGTTGGTTTGTTGGTTTGTTGGTTTGTTGGTTTGTTGGTTTGTTGGTTTGTTTGTTGTTGTTTGTGGTTGTTTGTGGTTGTTTGTGGTTGTTTGTTGTTGTTGTTGTTGTTGTTGTTGTTGTTGTTGTTGTTGTTGTTGTTGTTGTTGTTGTTGTTGTTGTTGTTGTTGTTGTTGTT